>JAPFFF010000349.1:0-25311 GCA_039105265.1 Tritrichomonas musculus | reverse complement strand
GCATCAAGATTTGATCCAAACGAAGTTCAGTCAATTGTAGAAGTCGTTATTGCTATTACTCCACTTCCCTATGACTTCATTGCTACTTTAGTAGCAGCAAATATTTCTCGGTTCGACATCATCTGGAATCTTTTAAAACCTTTTTTCAATTTCAGCATTAAAGAAAAAAAATTTGATGATAATGTTCTCAATCTTCTACTCGAAATGATGTCTAGAAGCATCGCTGAAGAAGATGAAGAGGCCATCTTAACAATGGCTTCTGAATTTGTCTCAGAACAGTCGTCTTTGAATATTGCTAATAAAGGAAAAATATTACATCAGCTGCGCCAATTACTCGCCGAAAAAGTTAACGTCATTAAAAAAGGTTGGAATCAAATTTTTAATATTCTTCAACCCTCAAATTATGATAATAATGTCGAAACAATACAATTTTCATTTAGTGTCTTAACCCTCATATCAAATGATTATATACAGCTTGTTCCAGAAAGTTCATTGAAACCACTTATTGATGTTATATTTAAATTTGCTGATGACGAAGCTGATATCAATGTTTCATTATCATCATTCGATCTTCTTTGGGGAGTTGTTAGAGTAATGGAAAACACATCTGAAAACTGGGCGTATTTGGTAACTGAAGTTCTGAGATTAGTAAAAGATACGAGAAATGATGTAAGTCAATGCGCAATTAGAACATTCTTTTCGTTGATGAGTTCCAATTTTGAAACAATCCCCAATGAAGTTATCAATAGATTTGTTTCATCAAGCTTTTCACAAATTTTAAATTGCATTGATTTCAATGATAAAGAGAGAGCTGGCGATTTTGAGCTTGCGTTACAAGAAATGTCTCATTATACTTCAACGTTTTGGACCAAATTCGACGAAAATCCTGATTTTAAAAAGACATTCTTACCTCTCTTAATTGATAAGTCAACCAATTTCTGCTCAAAATGTGAAAATCAAGAACTTGTTACAAGCGCTTTCCAATTATATCAGAACCTTTTTGAATGCTCTTCTTTGGATTATCTATCTGAAGAATTGTTACGTAATTCGTTAATGGTATTAACAAAAGAGTTTGTTAAAATTAATGATCCAAATTCAATCGTATTTCCATGTTTTGGTCGTCTTATCGGGGTTATTCTAACTACTTTGAAAAAAAGAAATGTAATTCCTACTTTACCTAAATGGTTCCCTTTAATTCGCGAAATTGTTACCAAAATGGTATCGCCAATATATGTTCATATTACTGTGCAGAGGGCATTGGACTCCATCCCGTCATTATTCCCAATGAAACCAGAAAATGAAAATATCGGTTATGAAATGGTAGGTTTGCTTGTTGAATTTGCAATTGGAAGTTCTAACACTGCTGTTTGTCCTTTTATAATCAACATTCTCATTCGAGTATTTGAAAATATTAAGAATTCAAATAAAAACAATCAAAATTTAAATGGGTCATTGAACTATCAATATCTATCAAGATGTAAACCTCTTATTATGGTCAAAGCCTCTGAGCCCCTCATGAAGGTTATTCTACAAGCTAAAGTCAGCTATGATCAATCATCAGCCAACGAAGTTTTTGAATGTTTTACATCAATCAAGAAAATATGGCCATCGCTTCGCCATGATGCTGATTCTGCGCTTGTAATGTTAATTGACAAAGCTGGTGAAAATGCACAGAAAGAATTTGTAAAGTCCAATTTCCAAGATTTTGAAATAATTGAACTTCTTTGGAAGAATTTCTTAAATCCTAATTCTGAAAAATTTAACTTGGAAGTTTCTAAAAATTGTACCTATTTAACATTGAATGCGATTTCGTATTTCATTGACTCATTTGCTGCAAAGAAACCAAATATTGATGAAAATACAATTTTGAAAGTTTTAAACTTTCTTGCTCAATCTAGATTGCCGCCAAATGGTAATAGTAAGTTTCCAAAAAACAACCAAAAATGGCATCTTCTTATGTTAATGAAATCTATTGTGTCAATTGTCGACTCGCCAAATGAACAAATTAGAAAGGCTGCAAAAGAAGTTCTTGGTCAAGCTTCAGAAGTTGTCACAGCCTTAATATATTGAGTTGTAATGGAAATAGTATTTTATATTAATTTTATATTCGTCTCTTCCTTTGTTTTTTAAAACAAATATTATAGAATAACGAAAGCCTTCTTATTTTAATTTTTGACAAATTTTCAGAAAAAAAAACAAAAAATAATTTTGATGGCATTTTTTTTGATGTTTCTCAGAAAAAGATATCAAATAAAAGTAATTCTAAAAACAAATATTTACAAAACATTAAAATGATTATTGAGTAATTCTTCTATTATAATATACAGCAACTAATTTCTGTTGAGATTTAAGTAAAGTATTTATATATTTATCCGCAGTTTCTGAATCAGCAACTTTCATTTCAACCAGGCACATAACGACTTTCTTCCTTATTTCAGCATTTTCATTTGTGAATTCCTTTTTAAGTAGAGGAAAAACAACCTGGAAGGACTGAATGCAATCTTTCGGTTTGACTGTAGCATAAACACGTGTAATTAAGTCAATTGAGGCGCTTAAAGATTGTTCTGAATTTTGAGCTTCTTGAATGATTGCAGAAACGAACTGAGAAATGTCAGTTCCTTTCATTAAAATGACAAAAATATTATTAACTAAAGGGCTAAACCCACTTTTTGAGAGAAATAAAAGACCAGGTAAAAGACGATGAAATTCTTCAACTCCTCTTTCTTGAAGAACTCCTTTCACTATATTTAAAATGGCGCTTTCTTGGCCTTTGCTTTGCATTGCTTCATTTAATTCTGAATAAACTTGCCCTCTAACTTCGTTCCATTCGTTTTCGTTTGCATTTTCTATAATCTCCACAATCTTATGCCTAAACGATATTGTTAATTTCGGATCAAAACGTGGAACATCGATGTTTGTATTTGTATAGGATACGTTTGGTAGATAAGGACTAATAAAATCATTGAATGATTCCCGATTAGATTCTGATAATGTTGAGCAAAATTTTTTAATAACTGAATGATTCTTCTGTTCTACTCTCATTATTATATGAGCTGTTGTGTGTCTAATTTTCATATCAATATTTTTATGAAAAGTAAAAGCGAATTGCAATAATTGCATACAGATAGTATCATTTGTTAGTGAGGCTTCACTCATAGAGACTAATGAACTGAGTAGGTGAAGAACTGGAAAGGTTGCCGGTTGCTGCAGAGCAACCTTGATTAATTCATTGCATTCAAAATATTTGGGTAGATCATTAATTATGGATTGTGCTGTCGCTGCTGTTCGAGCAGCACTTGATTCAACAGCATGGTTAAGTAAAGCAAGTAATTTCTTCAAACTAGGTTTAAAGTGATCATGAAAAGCAGGTAAAAAATCATTTAAAACAGAAAACCCAGCTGCTTGAATTTGAGGTGATGAATGGACACAACATTTTAAAATTCCAAGTGATACATCTGTCAAATTCTCAGAAAGTTCGGCTGTTTCACCTTCTTCAATTAATCTTCGTATTCCAGCTAAAAAAATTCTTTCTTGTCCACTTTGAAGTTGCATTTTTGTAGTGTTCTTTGATGTTGAAGATGAAGCAACTGAACCACTATTCGTCTTCTTTTGAGTCCCGCGAGTATTAATAGCATCATTTGCATTATTATTGCCTCTAGACGAGAATGGTTTCATTGGTGCTAAAGATTGTCTGCGGCTTGCTGATGTATCCTTCCTTTGATTTGGTGTTTCTGATATTCTGTTATTAAATAATTCATCATCACAATTATCAGCACCAACAGCACCGCGAGAAGGAAATGTTTCATTTCGATATTGTTGTTTTCTTTTCGTTTCAATCTGTGTTTCTACCTTTGAAGCAGAAGGAGCTCGATTTACTCGTGAAGAATTTTGTTTTGTCCTGGTTGAAGTTGCTGATGGTTGAACAGAAGGTGCTCTTGAATGTGCTGCACTTTTAAAAGAAGTCCCACTTCTTGCAGATGAAGACGAAGAAGGATTTATTCTGTTTGATTGCTTTGATTGAGGGCGTGCAGTATTTGATGATGCTTGCGATGCTCGTGATGATAAATAAGGGCGATTGCCATTTGTAACTTCGTTGTCATTATCGAAATTATCATTATTTCCATAATCAAAATTTATATTGTAATTTTTTTTGTTCAAATTTGAAGGTCGTTGTTTGATTTGTGGCTTAACCCTAGTTGGAATATTTGATGGTCGTTTGTATCCTTCATTCGTTTCGTTGTCGTTATCTTTTTCGCGCTGGCTAAATTTTTCTCTCTTTAATCCAATTTCTTCTTGTTCTTCGAATTCTTGTTTTTGTTTTAAAGCTAACTGAGGAGCTGGACTGGGATTCCGTTTTTCGGATGGAGTTGGTTTAAGTTTCCGTGTTTGTATACGAGGTGATGGAGCTCGCGATGGCTTTTTTATTGGTTTCCGATGAAATTCATCATCTGAATCGTTGTTGTTTACATTAATTGCTAATTCATCGAAGGCTCTCCGAGTTCTGGGATCAAGTTGATTGATAATATTAACACTTTTTTTAGGATCCTTTTCCGAAAGAGCTAAAATTGTATCACGAGCAAATGAACGGGTTTCGGGTGATGCATCTGAACATAATTGAATTATGCAAGATTCGATTTTGGGCCATAATGAGTTGTACGATTCAAGGTTCCAATTAGAAACAATTTCCAAAAAAGATTCTGCTGCGACTGATCTCGGACATGATCCTTTTTTCCCTGCTAGATCGATTATTGATGTTAATATTCTGCGAGAAGGGCAATTTTTTGCAATACATAAAATTGCAAATTTGCAACTATCTGCTATAATTTGCGTTCCATGTGAAAGCTGGGTTGAAAGAGGTGAAATAAAATCGCCAAGTTGGTCAAAACTACTGTCAAGTTCACGTGCGAGTTGGCAAATTAATAAACAAGCCTGTTTAACCAGAGCACTCCTCAAATTTCTTACAGCAGCAGAACATCCAGAATAAAACACAGGTAAATCGTGGCGAAATTGATAATTGTCAAGAGCACCGCCATTAATTAAACCCATTAAACGTTTCATACCTGCAACTTGATCGTCCCACTCAGCGTTTTGATCTATTAATTTCTTTAAAGATTCGATTTCGTCATATGGATCTTCTAATTCGATTGGTTCAATATCGTTTCCTGCGTTTTCAAACATTTGTTGATTTTGTATTGTTAAATCGGATGCGGCTTGATATCGATTTCGTGAAGATGTTTGAGGGGTTCGTTTCATTGATTGATTTTGGAGTACGTTTAGAATCTAAAAAAAAAAAAAAAATCGTTATTTGATAAGATTTTGAAAATTTTGTAAATTGAGAAATTAAAAATCCATCCCCTTTTAAAAAGTTATTAAAGGTTTTTATATTGTTTTTTTGTGTTTGAATAAAATATATGGAAAAAAATTTTTCAATATAGAAATAATATATTTATAGGAATAAAATATTTACACATAGATGAAATAATAAAATTCGCGGAAACAGTGAATCATAATGAAAAAGATTCTGAATTATTTCAGGTTTGAAGATGATGACGATTGATTGGGTTTCGGTGATACCGAAGACGAATGGCTTGGTCTTGGTGATACCGAAGAAGAGTTATTCGCTTTTGGTGATGCTGAAGGATAATTATTCGGTTTTGATGATTCTGAAGAATAATTATTCGGTTTTGGCGATACGGAAGAATAGTTATTGGGTTTTGGTGATGTAGAAGAATATTTATTCGGGTTTTGTGATGCGGAAGAATAGTTATTAGGGTTTGGTGAAGCAGAAGAATGGTTTTTGGGTCTTGGGGACATTGACGAGCTATCATGAAGGTTTGGCGACATTAAATAAGAATTATTGGCTCTTGATGAAGATGAATTATTAGGTTTTGGTGATAATGAAGACTTGTTTGATGTTGGTGATAATGAAGATGAAGCTGACGAATAATCTGGTGATTGTGGTGATTGATCTATCCGTGTCATTCTAGGTGTTATTACCATTGATTGAAATGTTACTTGGCTTGAACTAGCTTTTTCAGGCGAAGAAAATGATGAAGATCCAACAAATTGTGCTTGCCTTAAACTTGATAATTCTTCTCTCAAACTCTGGTTTTCGTTTTGCAATTGTTTAACTGCTAGATCTTGTTGTATCTTTGCGTTTGCATTTTCAACTTTGAATTGTTTTAGTTGTACAGCTATTTTAATCAATGATTCTTTAAGTTTATCCATATTTCCGAAATTAAATTGAGAAGAATTAGGCTCAACATCTGCAATTACTTCAGAATGAATTGAGAAATGAAATTGTTTTAATTTCTGTTCAACAAATCTTTGGCGAAGATCTGAATAAAGTTCACAACTTCCATTTAAGAGCGGCAATAATTGTTTTATAACCTCTGAAAGTGCGTAAGCATCTGGACTTAATTCGCTTTGGCTAGCAGCTTCCTCATCAATAATTTGAGGTTGTTTTATATTACTTAAAAGGGAAAATACATCTGATGTATTATTAAATTGGCTTACTTCTTTATCTTCTTCCTCTTCTTCTAAGATATATTGCTGATTTTCATTCATGATATTTTAATAAACGGAACATTTCACAAATTGAAATTTTTCAGAAAATTTATTTTTTATTTCAAAAATTTCGTATGGCAATAAGATTATAAAAAAAGAGCTTATTAAGGTAAAGTATTCAATTTTAAATCTTTCAAAAAGTGAATGAAAGAACGAGTGTTTTATAACTAATATCATTATTAAAAAAAATCTTGATTGGAGCAAGGTTGATAAAAAACAATAAGTTATAATATTTCGTGTTTGCTTGCTCTTAAATATTTCCAAGAATGAAGATATGATAAGGAACATTCATTAGATCAATAGGCAAAAGTTGGAAAAATAGGCTGATCAACTAGTTTTATTTTGAAATCTTATTATGAAATAAATAAAAAAATCTGGAATCGTGACGTTGGATTTCTTTATATTGCTAATTTCATTTTTTGAGTACTTTATTTTTTATAAACTATAGTACCGTCGGTTTGGGAGGAGAATGTGGGTTTGGGAAGGAGAACACTTCACCAAAAAAAAAAAAAGAATAATAATAAAATTGAAAGGAAAATAATCGTTTTTTATGTTTTTTTGTGTTTCTTCTCATGATATAATGAAGTTTCGAATGTAATATTTCATATATATATTATATATGCATTAACCTATATTATGAACAAAAATTGATATTTTTTGTTCGAATATGCGATTATTATCAGATGTCTAAAATATCACTTTTCATCGATGATATTTTAAATTTAAAACTACATCTTAATATAAAATATGTTTAAATCAGAAAAATGATATCAATTATGTTCAAATTTTGAAAAAAGAGTTTTTTTTTTAGTCATTTTTCTGAACTTTTTTGTGTGTTGCAGAAGATCGTAAAAATTCTTTGAAAGTCTCCGAAAAAGTGTATCTTGAAATCTCGCCTTGTTCTAAAATCAAATTGAATCCTGCACGTTCCCATCCTGATTTAATAAGCTCATCGAAAACAGTACTTAAATAGGCCTTTTTGATTTTCATCAATTTTTTGGTAAAAGCAGATGGATACTCATTGAAATCAGAAATTGATTCATAGAACTTTTTGAATGAATTAAAAACTGTTAAATCTAGGACCTGAGCTAAGTGAGACGAATGAGGAGGGAGTAAAATCAATTGTATATTTCCAATTTTATTAAATGCTTCAATCGCAGGTTGGTTAAAATGAGATTTTAGTCTGTCTGCAATCACAACGCATTTAAGTTTTTCCCCAAGAAGTGCACGAACAAGTTGAACATATGGTGCAAGGCTGTATTCTATCCAATAAATGGTAGATTCTGTGGTTGCATAACCTTTAGGCGTTGAATAATAATTTGCTCGCCTATGGAAAAAAGTGCCATGAATATCATCATCTAAATTTTTTCTTGTCGACAGAAACAATGGAATGATGTCAGTGCATCCAGCACTTACACCAACAACTACAGAAACGTGATACTGATCAGTTAATTCCCTGAAAAATGGTCTCACTTTGCATTGTTTAAAAATATATACGCTTTTTCTTTTTCCTTTTTCTGGTCTTCTTCCAAAACCTATTTCATCGAAATTAATTAGAAGAAGAGGGATCGGTGGATCTTTCATCATCTCATCAATTTCTCCAAAGTAACGATTCACCTCTTCTATTGATATTTGAGCTCGATTTTCTTCTAATGAATCTGCTTTAACTTTTTCTATTGAATTTTTATGACGATTTTTAAAGTCATTCATCCAATCACGTGTGAAAGTTTTTTCAATAGAAGTTCTTTTTCTGTATATTTCTGAAGCATAATTGCGTATATCTGTGCTTTCCCAACAATCTTATAAGAGTTGCTGTTCATGTATTTTGTCAATTATGGCATTTTCTTCTTCACCAGTTAATAGTTGATGCTGAGGCGGTTTGGCTTCAGTAAAGGTAGGATTTACCTCATTTTTTAATGCTTTATAATATCGCTTTATGCATATCCCAAGCTAAGATGTAATTTGCTTAACGGTGAGCTCTGGATGCATTTTTTTCACAAATAATATTTGGTCATGTAAAGAAGGGGCTGATCTGAATTCTGAGCTGCATAGTTCCCTGTGGAGTATATTCCCTTTGTCGTTTCCAAATAGTTCCACGCAAAGTGAAATTGATGGTATAGGAACGGAATCATCCATCAACAAAAATGATTTTTAACGTCTTATAACGTACGTAAAAAAATCAGCATTTATTGAAATAGCTCATTTTTTTCTGATTTAAACATATTTTATATTAAGATGTAGTTTTAAATTTAAAATATCATCGATGAAAAGTGATATTTTAGACATCTGATAATAATCGCATATTCGAACAAAAAATATCAATTTTTGTTCATAATATAGGTTAATGCATATATAATATATATATGAAATATTACATTCGAAACTTCATTATATCATGAGAAGAAACACAAAAAAACATAAAAAACGATAGACTTCAAAAAGGACGAAACCGCATACCTTTTACATCGGCTTTTTATGTATTCAAAAGAATTGAACAAATAATAACAGAAATTAAATGCAATAGAAATTAGGCCAAATATAAATACAAAAAAGAAAAAAGCAATAAAAAGCAATATAAACAACCAAATATCTTTTAAAAAATTGAATTAGAATTCAAAACAAACATACTCATAATTACAAAAGGATTTTATCAACGAAACATTTATGGCTTGCAAGTACTAGTCAAATTCGACATATCGCCTGGTTGTTCGCTAATTTGAGATTTTAAAACATCATCGATATTCTTCAACCAATAGATTGATTATGAACTATCAAAAACGAAGCCTAACAGAAACCTTACAATTCAAAATTATAAATGTATCGAAATGAAACTGACTTTTCAAAAGGATAGAAAGGAAAAAATCGAGTCTCCATTCATTTTTCCATATTAATTTATATATCTTCCATTAGATTTAGGATCTGATGCAATTGCTAATACAAAACCTTTTACTTTTTTTAAACAGCACCGATTTTTATCAATATTTTTACTTTTATGCAAGATATATTAAAAATTCCCTAAAAATTGTTTTACCTCATTTTTATTTGAGTTTTCTGAAATTTTTTATTCAAAAACAAAATTTCAATTCAGTTTTAGTCTTGAACAACTTAAAAAAAGTCAAGGGTGTTGAAGATAATTATTTTACTAATATTAGAAGTCCTGGTTTATATCAATTAGATAAAAATAATATTGTTTTTTGCTTAAAATAAATAATTTTTTTAATTAATCTTTCTATCATTTTATCTTTCTTAATCTTTACTTTTTTTACATCACATTTTTATTAACGTAACATTTTAACGTAACTTTAATATTAAATCAAAAATTTTGATGTAAATCAGTTATTTATGTTTAAAACAATATTTTTATTCATAATCTAAAGATAAAAACTATTTTTCATTAACTCTTGCTAATTTTGGTCAAAAAACCATGTTATCGCAGATGATTCTATCTGATAGATATAATTAGAAGCAAAATATCATAGAAAAAAAGGTTTTGTACGTCGGTACTATTATAAAATAATTCAAATGCATCGAATAAATAAATCAAAACGATTTAGCCAATCATAATAAGTCGAAATAAAATCAGAATTTTTTAATAAATATAAAGTGCCATTTTACACCATCAAAAGAATGATCAAAGAAATATCAAAGTTTTAATAATTTATTAGCAATAATAACTGAATAAAAATTATTTCTGCTTTATATTCATGCTTTTTTTATTTTAATTGACTAAATTTTTGAAGATAAAGATATTTTTCAAATAAAAAAATTACATATGTATTTACATATGTAATTTCTATCGTCCTGTGTAATTACATTGTATATACAAAAAGTAAAGATTAATCTTTCTTTTCTTTTTTTTGAAAGTTTTAAAAAAAATTTGAATGTTGTAAAAGGTATGCGGTTTCGTCCTTTTTAAAAAACGGTTATTGTAAAAGGTATGCGGTTTCGTCCTTTTTTAAGTCTATCTAAAAAACGATTATTTTCCTTTCAATTTTATTATTATTCTTTTTTTTTTTTTTGGTGAAGTGTTCTCCTTCCCAAACCCACATTCTCCTCCCAAACCGACGGTACTATAAGTTTTTTAATTTGTCCCTTCTTATCGTCCTCTCAAATTTGAATAAAGCTAAATATTTTTTTTTAAATTATAAAGGCATGATTACTTTCATTCATCTCAGGTTGAGGCTCCTGCTATTATATCAACCAATTGGGCTTAGCCCTCAAAGGCTCCCAAAGCTATTTAAAATGCATTTTCCTGAATAAATAACTTTTTTATATTCTTTTTTTTTATTTTCATCTTCTCAAAATTGAAAGATATGGTATAGTCTAGAGTAAAACCCCCCTACCAAATGGAAAACCCCCTACCAAATCTCTATATAAAAGAGTTAGATTCATAATATCATATATACATATAGATAAAATGTTCATTTGATAAAATAATTATTATTATTTAAAAAATGTTTATTTTATATTTAGATATTAGTATTTAAAAATGAAATCTATTCAATTTTTTTATCGAAAAATTGAATAGAAAATGGTAGGTGGGTTTTCCACCAACGTACTTTTTGCCACTATTAAAGGCCAAAAATAGGTGAATAAAAATGGTAGGGGGTTTCCATTTGTAGGGGGGTTTTCCAGTAGACTATATTTTTAAAAAAACAATTTGTCCCTACTTATCGTTCTACTTTCTGAAGACTCATAGAAAATTTGAATTAAAATATTTTTAATTGAAAAAAATTGTGAGAAAATAGGGGTTTCGACGATAGAAAAAAAACGATAAAAAAAAACTCTGGTAAATCAATTTATAAAATATAAAAATTTAATGTGCATAATAGTTTCTAAATAAATATAAATTTATTTTTCCAAAATGTCTATTAGCAGTGGAAATACCACTGTTTAAATTTAACAAGGTTTGTTTGATTGATTAAAGAATCTAAAAAAGCGTATTATTTATTGTATAGTTGATTATTCATTAAAACAGAAATAAAAATGATAAAAATATAGTTTTACATCAATAGAGATATGACAATATTTAAGAAATCTTGTTTATTTAATGGCCATTTGAATTTGATTTTTTCAAGATTTGGAATATCTTAAATAATATAGCCGAGTTGATATAATTCTGGATTATGCTTCTAAAGCAATTATTCTACAAAATCAAATTAATTGTATTAAAATATATATTCGTTCTGAGTATCTAATTTTTTTTATATTTTATAATCTTGTACAAAATTATAAAATACGCAAACCGTTATCGTAATATAATACATAAAGCGCTTTTAATACTTTGATATATGCTTTTTTTTTAAATGACTATTATATAATCAAACATTTTGATGTGCTATATCAGTGAAATATGATAAATTTTAGCTTATTTGTCTCCAAATTCTTCGAATTTTGAAATAACGTCCCAACTTTCTTTTGATTCCTTTTGTTAAAATGAAAGATAAAATTAAAATTTGGTTCAAACAGACCTTCTCAAATTAAAAAAGCGGAATCTCGACTGCCTATAGATATTTACAATAAATAAATAAATATTTTTAAAGTTCGTATGTTTTTCTATCGAATGGCAATATTTTTTTAAAAAACCTTCAGATATTTCCTATTTTCATTCAATTTTCTGACATTTTCTTATCGTCGAAACCCCTATGTGAGAGAAAAGAGATTTCTGAGGAGTAAAGTTTACTCAGTAAACCAAGTTTTTTAATTATTATTCAATTTTTTTTTTTTTTTTTTTCAACAAGAAAAAATATTTTTTCAAACAGAGTATGTCAATAACCAATCTTACATAAATTAAACAAAATGACATTTCGAGAAGATTTTATTGATTTTATTGATCATTCTTTAACACCAGCCCATTTTACGCAGATCGCACGCTCGAAATTATTAAAAGCAGGCTACACTGAAATTAATGAAAATGTCAAAAATGAAAATGTACCAGATAAATTTTTTGTTATTCGCCAACATCGTGCAATTGTTGCTGTCAATAGGACAAATTTTGATTCAGGTGTTCTAATTGGGGCCCACATTGACTCCCCTGTTTTCAAAATTTCGAGGAATTCGAATGGTTTCAATTTAGGTGCTGAATGTTATGACGTTTTTAGGTATGGTGGGGGTACTTGGATGACTTGGATGGACAGAGATCTTAGAATTGCAGGTCGTGCTATTTTTCAAAAAGATGAGCAGTTTTGCTCAAAAATTATTCAATCAGAAAAAGCTGTTTGTACGATTCCAAGTCTTGCTGTTCATTTACGATCAAGGTCTAGTTTGCAACCGCAACTCGTTGAAAGCAATTTTCATCCTATTTTTGCCTTAAAAGATTCTGATGATAAAAAATCAACTCTTGATTCAATTGTTTGTCAGCTTTGCGAATGTGAAGAAAATGATTTAATTGATTATGATATTTCACTTGTTCCAAATCAAAAAGCATCAGTTACTGGAATAACAGGAGAATTCGTCCATTCTGCTCGACTTGATGATCTTTCATGCGCGATACCCTGTTTCGAAAGTTTTCTATCAATTGATCGTCCTTCAACTGGCACATGCGTTTTTATCGGATATGATAATGAAGAGATTGGCTCAGGATCTCGATGTGGCGCACGTTCAGATCTTGTAGAAAGAGTCCTTGAATTAGCTGGAACTGATCATTCATTTTTCCATAGATCAATTATCATCTCATCTGATGTTAACCAAGGATATAACCCAAACTTCGATAAACACTACAATGAAACTCATAGAGGAAGCCTTGGTCAAGGTCTTCTTTGGGGATTCAATCCAAACATGTATCTATCAACAACAATGCCACCTTATTCATTTGTTCAGAAAATTGCTGATGAATTACATATACCAATTCTTCCTTTTACAGACAAACCTTTTACTGCCTCTGGATCAACCATGGGCCAATTTTTTGCAATGAAATTCGGTACAACCATTATCGATATTGGTGTTCCTTTGCTAGCAATGCATTCAATTCGCGAATTAGGATCGTTTGTTGATATTGAATATATGTATAAGCTTTGTAAAGCCATTTATGAGCATGTTGGTGATGTTCAAGATTTCCGTAAATCTATAGATTAATATTTTTATTATTTGATTTAAATATTTTATTTTAAAAAATAAAAATGTTTATGTATTAATTTTTCAATTTATACATGGTCTTTAAATATAACTTTTTTAAAAAAGTTTGACGATCAAATCTAATTCAAAATAGAATTTTTGAAAATTGTATCATCGTCCGTTTAATTCACTATGAATTAATTTTATTGAAAAATTTAGAATATTTTATAAGTTTTGAAATAATGACTGAGGCGCCAAAATCGCAAAAAAGTCAAGCATCCAGTGTCATGACATTCAGTGTTGATATAGGTGATGCCTCAATTGACTCCAACATCATTCGGCATAAAGAGAACCGAATCTTATATTTTAATGATCAGATTACTGAATTATCAAGAGTTCATGCTATTGCAGAGTCAGAATTTAATATATCTCGTCATCTCAATCAATTTCAACAGCAAATGATTCAAAAACGATACAGCGAAATAGATTTTCGAAAACAGAATCTTGAACTTTTACAAAAACAATTCGACGATGCTAGTCAACAATATGACAATGCAGTTGCAAAAAAGAAAACGCTCATAACTCAAATAACTAGGATTCATCAAACTTTGAAACAAACATTTGAGCGAATCGAAAGGCATGTTAAAAAATTTGAAAATGATAAAGTTTCTGATGATGATGATGATAATACTAGTGTCGATACAACAGAGAGTGAAAATGCTATTGGCTCAGAAAAATATGATATCATGCAAAAAATCAAGGCTCTAAGGCGTAAGATCGTTAAAGCTAAATTCGAACAAACTAAGTCAGATGTTTCAAATTTGATGTTGAAGGTTCAAAAATGTGAATTAAATAGCAAAATCACTGATCTTAATAATGTTCTTGATAGCCTCAAGAAACGTTTCCAAGACTGTGATAAGCAAATCGAAGAAGAAAATAAGAAGCAATCTGAAGAAATATATGACTTGAAATATGAAAAAGAAGCTGCTGCCCAAGCAGAACAACTTGCAGATGAAGCAGAGAGATCATTAAATAGAAGTCTTCTTGACAACTTTTCAATTGAGACTCAGCAAGAATATGCAATTTTCAAAGCTCTTGTCAAACAAAATAAGGAAAGAAAAGCCCAAATCAAATTGCGTAGATTAAAACTTGAAAGAGCAACTAAAAGGCGTGATATTCGTATTAAGCATGGTTTAATTAAAAGTGGACCAGCTACACCATCACCCCAAAAACTCAAAAATAACACAATGATGCTCAAAATGATCGACAAACGAAATAGGTCAGTTTCTCCAGTTAGGCAGAGCGACAAAGCAAGCACAACATCAAGACGATCAAGAAGATCCAGGATAGAAAGAAGGCAAATTAAAATTGATATCGAAAATGGCAATATTGACGACCTTGAAGAAGCAAATCGCGAAGAAAGAGAACAATCAGAAGCCTTATATCGTCAAAAGGTCAAGAAAATCAATGATCTCAATGATCGTATTGCTGATATAGCAAACCTCAAAGTTCAAGTTGCAGAAGCAAAAACCAGAAATCAAGAAGAGAAAGACATGCTAACTGATTTGCAATTAGAAATGGAGAGGAAAACGAAAGAAAAAGAAGATATTCTACAAAAATGCCAAGATATGACACACGACATGTCTTCAATTGAGAAAAGTGATGCTTTGCAAATGAGGAAAATGCATCTTGAAGAAGAACAGCGCCGTTTGGTCGTCAGGAAGCAATCTATCGATGAGCTGCGTAAAAAAGTGGAATTCACTGACGAAAGGTTAAACAAGAGAGATGAATCAATTCAAGCAATTGATGAAAAAATAGCAAAAATTGGTGAGCAAATAGAAAGTAGTATTCAGAATGTTCAAAATGAAGTTGAATACATGTTGTATGGTCTTTAATTTTTTTTTTTTTTAAATAATTATTTAATAAATATTTAAAAAAAATTGTAACATTTTTAAAACATGTTGTTCAGGGATAGCTACCGAGATCAGTTTTTACCGTTTACCGGAATGCTACTGGTAAGCAGTAAATACTGGTATTTTTTTTGGAGTATTAAGTATGTACCGTTAAAAATTTCGTACAGAGGTATTCACGAAGAAAACTAGCCTAGCAATTTAATTCTAACTTATTTATTTTATTTTTAAAATAAGTAATTAAGATAAATTACAAATTATATATGAATTTTATGAATTCTTGTTCTCTATTTTTTATTTAACATGCTATTAGGCTTGTTATTCTCCAATTCTCGAGATCGATAATTGATTGACTTTTTGATATCGATACATAAATATGCACTGATTCGCGAGATCGATATCAGAGATCGAGATTTTTTTTTTTCTCAGCTTTTGTATCAGAATTTTCAATTAAACTTTTTGATAAATATATGATCGTAATTTATTCTCAAATATTTCATAAAAAAGAATGTATTTTTTGATTTTAATCTTAAAATAAACATCAATATTTTCTATTATTTATTTTTAAATATTTTAAAATCACAAATATAAATTATAAAAAAAGATAAATCTGTTTGAGATCTCGAGATCTCTGTAATTGAAATCAAGTTTACAATTATTTTTATATCATATTTCATATCTGATATCTTGATAATCGATAATCTCGATATCAGATTTTTAAACTGATAGGATCAACTAAAGATAAACAAATCTTTTTATATTTTTGCAATTAAGAAAAATCAAACTTAGTCACCAACAATGTATATGTTATTAGCTATGATGTAAATGAAATGAACACTGTTATGGAAAGCTTAAAAGGCAGAGTATCGAGGACTGAACAAGTCACCCAACATCTGGAGGATGATGTAGATAATTTACGAATAGTCTCATGGACTGCATTAGCTTTTGGAGTTGCAGGTACTGCTGAGTCAATAGGTTCTATTGGTATGCAGCTATTTCCAGATGGTATAAGCTTTCCTACCATAAAAGGTGGAGGATTCCTTAAAAGGTTATTCTCGCATAAGTCAACCAAAGGGATGAGTGATTTGGTTAGAAATAGTATTAACTTCATGTCAGGTACTACCTCAAGAAGTATAACCAAAGACATAACACCTATAATTACCTGGTGTGAAGAGGAGTATAAACAACTAGATGAACTACCTTTTACTGATGAGAATGATAACCCTGATACTGGAACCTTGACATTAAGTGGTGCTATTGATATAAGTAATATGTTTAGGGACTCACTCAAGCCTTGTTTCAAGTTGTTAGCTGAGAAGGTCAATGAGCTCGAGGCAGAGTTTGATAACTACCCTAGTGTGGATGAAGCTAATGAAGCCTTGAAGGAGTGTGTATTGAAAACAGACCAGAAACCTTTTACTTTTTACCAGACTGGGATAAAAATGAATAAAAATTGGGAGATCTTATACATAGATGGAAGAGTAGCAATTAATTCAGATACCATGGCGAATACATTAGTAATTGAGAAAACTGTGAATAAAAGTAAGGGTGGTCGTCTATTGGAGCTCAAAAACTTGACAACAGAAAAAAACTTACAATTTGAAACAGATACAAAATACATGAAAATAGCATACCGAGCTGGAAATACTTTTAAAGATATATCAAGAATATTATTTACAGATGATGGAAATATTAGCATATCAAAGTGTGTTAATGAAAATAACATAGCTTATTCAACCGTGAATGATTTAAATTAATATCGAGAGAAAAATGATTTGATATACAAAGAATCTATCAAAGTACCGTTTGAAAATGTACAAGATGGTTCAGGAACGTGGGAAGTCAAAATCGATATGAGAAATACAACAACAAGACTTGTTGGGACGTTTACTGATGACGCTGACGTGGTTCATTATTTTGATTTTTTTTTTAACTTTGTAATTTATTTTCGATTTGAGAGGACAATTCAAAATAGCATTTGAAAAATATAATGTTTGACCAATTGACTTGAACAAACATCTTCACACTTTAATTGATAATCAAAAAGGAAAAATAAATGATGAAATCGAAAAGAAATTAGATGAAGCAGAACAACTACAAATTGAAATCTCAAATAGCACCGTTTTAAATGAAATAGCTCAAAAAACACTTAAAAGACAGAATTTGATTGAAGAGGCTTGGGAATTAAAAAGAAAAATGGATGAACTAGAAGAATCAAAACTTTCAACAGGACAAACAGTTTTTGATATAAGAGATGTAGGAATGGATGGTTATTACGATGATGAAAAGAATACATTTATCGAAAGAATCTATTCACCATTAAATGAAGACACAGATTATTTAAATAACCAAGACAATTTCTCAATTAGTTTTAGAATAAGACCTTTTGAAAATGGTGTGCAAGATAATTCATTACACCGTTTATATGATTTTGCTGATGTTATGAATGTTGGATATGAATCTTTTCAAAATAATCCAAATAAATATATGGATTTAGATAGTCCAATTGAAGATAAGAAAGGTAATGTTGAAAGCAAAACGAGCTGAAGCATGGCCGTCTAAAAACGGATGGGTTGATGAACAAATCATGATCCAGTACTTAAACTGGCTGCATGCTGAATGTGCTGGTAGGAAACCATGTGCCCTTGTTCTTGATTGCTACAAAGCCCACCGAACAGATGCTGTTAAAGAAGAAGCAAAAGCTCTAGGAATTGAATTGATCTATGTTCCAGCATGCGGCACAAGCATTTATCAACCATTGGATAGGCGAATATTTGGGATTCTCAAAGCACACTTAAGATCATTGGCAGGTTCCCGAATATTCTATGGCACACAAAGATACGAGACAATCACAAACCATCTACTCATTGCTTGGGCAAGAATATCAGCAAATGCACGTAGAGCAGGATGGAACATTCCAGGATTAACTGAAGAGCTTGTGAACCGAGGTTATGATTTTAAACAAGATGATAATGGCACAAATGAACCCAATTATGAAGCTGATGATATCGAAGAAGAAGACGACATTGACGAGGAAGAAAAAGATGCACTTAACGAAAATCTTGAAGAAGAAGACTTTAATGAAGAAGAGGATTTTGATGAAAATGAAAATTATGAAGATCAATACTATTAAAGAAATAAGCTTTATGACACAGAATTAATAAATCTCAGTAAAAACATTTTGATTTTTTTTTTTTTTTTTTTTTCAATAGTTTACAATTTCCTTTATTTTAAAATGCAAAGATTATAGAAGAAATCAAACATTAATAATAAAGTGCATCCAAAAATGAGCTTAGAACAGCAAAATATGGAGATAAAGTTTTTTTTAGATTTAAAGAGTAAAGAAAAGTTAAAATTTAATATGAATCTTTTTTTTTAAGTAAAAAATATTTGTTTTGTATGTTATGAGTAATGAGTGATAAAACATTTTTCTGGCTGAGTTACTTTGTCAATCGCCGGCCGATGCTGATATACAATCAACATCGGCCGGCGAGTCTGCGAACGAGTGAGACTTTGTATAGTGAATCTGTGTTGTATTGATTATATGTGTGATTTGCGTGGTTCGTTGGTCGAGCGGGGAAGTGCCTGTCGATTGACGTTCATCTGATTATTTAAAATCAAAATAGAACTGTTTATATAACATAATTTCGAGATATTCTTCCGTGTTCCCGTCTGTATTCGTTTCCGTGATCATGTATTCCGTTCTGTACGTTTGTCTTTCGAATCCTGCATCTTCAAATATAAGTAAAGTATAACCATCTGTAAAATAAATTCTTTAAGGTCTTCCGTGTTCCCGTCTGTATTCGTTTCCGTGATCATGTATTCCGTTCTGTACGTTTGTCTTTCGAATCCTGCATCTTCATTATGAGTAAAGTATAACCATCTGTAAAATAAATTCTTTAAGGTCTTCCGTGTTCCCGTCTGTATTCGTTTCCGTGATCATGTATTCCGTTCATACAAAATTATAATTGGCCGAATATGATTATTCTCTAAAAACAGATCAAAAAGGTAAAACAGTAACATATTCATACAATAACAATCATAAAATATACAACGTTCTCACTTTTATTGAATTTCTTTCTTATTTGAACGATGATGACTTAATAGTAATCTTAAACGAAGACTATCTCAGAAGAAAACTCAATGATCTATTGCATAAACTAGTATCGCATCCTCGAAATTACTCACATCGTTCATTTATAATGAACAGAGCAACATTTTAACCTCATAATCCTACAATCATAAAAACTCAGGAAAGTGGCAAAGAGTAGCTTATTCGTTATATACAGACATAAAGCAGTACATCGAATAAGCTATATACTCGAAATTTACTAAAAATTAGCCTTTTTTCTAATTTTAAAGTTTTTTGATTCAATTTTTCACTTTTTGAGTTTATTCGGCCAAAACAAATTTTTGGAGATTATTGAGAGGAAAAAGTTCAAAAAGTGGACCATTTGAGAGATTTTATAATGCTTTTATTTTGTGAAAAAATAAAAAATGCTATAATAATTGAAAGAATTTTATTAGTCCTGGCAGATGGACCAGTGTATTTCAGAGAAATTTTTAAACATTTTATATTGTGTGAATAGACTTGTTATTTTGAGAATCGATATCAAAAACGTCACCTTTTTGCATCTGATACTCGATTATCAGTTTAAAAATCTGATATCAAGATTATCGATTATCAAGATATCAGATATGAAATGTGATATAAAAATAATTGTAAACTTGATATCAATTACAGAGATCTCGAGATCTCAAACAGATTTATCTTTTTTTATAATTGGTATTTGTGATTTAAAAATATTTAAAAATAAATAATATAATGTATTGATGTTTATTTTAAGATTAAAATCAATATTTGAGATTAAAATACGATCATATATTTATCAAAAAGTTTAATTGAAAATTCTGATATCAAAAGCTGAGAAAAATAATTCTCGATCTCTGAAATCGATCTCGAGAATCAGTGCATATTTATGTATTGATATCAAAAAGTCAATCAATTATCGATCTCGAGAATCGGAGAATAACAAGTCTATTTGTGAATAAAAAAAAATGCTTAAAAAATTGAAAGAATTTTGGAAGTCCTGGCAGATGGACCAGTGTATTTCAGAGAAATTATAAATAATTTTTATTTTGTGAATAAATAAAAAATGCTAAAAAAAATTGAATGAATTTTGTAAGTCCACAGGTCCATGGACTTTAACAAGTCTACGAAGAGAGATCTATTAGTCTGTGAAGTCAAAAAAAGCTAGATGAATATTAAGTTTTTTGACTGGTTTCAATGACCAATTTAAAGATTATTAGATGGGTAAGAAAATTTATTAAAATCACCAAATAAAATCTAAACTTTTTGAGGTCAAAAAAAGAGAATCCCACCCATATTTAAAATATATCAGAAAAAATTGAAAGAATTTGAAATAAATAAATAAAGTATTGTATTTATTCCAGAGTTTTTAAACTATTATAAATCAACAATATTTATATATCAAAATATTGAATGATATTATTTATTTTTAAATTTTAAAAATCATATATCATTGGGTAATTTGGAAGATATATACATTTAATGAATAAATTGAAAAAGTGTAATCACAAAATCAATTTGATTCAAAAATAATTTTTTGAGATCATTGATTTTCTTTTGAATAGTTTTCTATTGCTTGACCAAGGTATTTTTTTTTTCAAAAGTTTAAAGATTTTAAAATAAACTGAAAATAAGCTTTTTAATTTTGAAAGGAAGATTTTTTATCGTAATGAATAGAATTGAAAGATTCTATTGAATTCGATATTCATTATATTTTTTAAATGTGTGATGAAGGAGCAATTAAATGGATTGAAGATGTATTTGATGACTGCATAATAACAACGAGAGATAAATGGAGCTTTGCAATTGGTTTAGTTTCAACAGTGATTTTTCTTGTCAGTTCACTACCTCAAATAATTTTAAATTTCAAAGAAAAAAAAGTTGATGGGCAAAGTCCATTTTTCTTTTCCCTTCTTTTTTGTGGAAGTGCATCTAACCTTATTGGAGTTTTAATAACACATGGTCTTATAACTCAAATAATTCAAGGAATTTGTTATTGTGCATTGGATGGTATTCTTTTTGGACAGTTTATTGTTTACAAATATATAATAAAATCAAAAAAAAAAGAAAGAGAATCTACTACGGGTGAAGATGCTTCACTCGATTCAACCTACAATACTGACCAAATTAACGATTCCAGTGATCCTCAGATAGGAGCGCTTGGAACTGCTGTTCTTGTTGGTACAGCATCAGCAACCGACTGGGCAAAACCTTATCAAAAAGATCAACTTGTTGGATCAATTTTCGGATGGATTGCAACAGTAATATTCACAGTCTCACGTTTACCACAAATTGTACAAAATGCCAAACAAAAAGCTGTTGACAATTTGTCTCCTTTCTATTTCATCTTAAGTATTTCTGGCAATTTCACATATAGCTTTTCGGTTTTCCTTAGGAGCTTAGAGAGTGACTATTTATGGAAACAAGCTCCATTTATTGCTGGCAGTATTGGGCCTCTTGCATGTGACTTAATAGTCTTAATTCAAATGCTTTGCTATTCAAAGAAGAATAAAAAATCTGAATTAAATGAAGATTGCGAAAAAGAAAATTCAAACGAAGATGAAATCAAGCAAGTCCAAGAATTATAAAAAAACTTGATTTCATTATTTAGTTTTTCTATTAATGCTTCAATTATTTAACATGAAATGATCCAAGTAAATTCATTTTCATTGTTAAATATGTTTTTAGCAAGGCCAAATATGATGTTTGAATAAAGTATTGAATTAACCTATTCTATCACTTTTAAACAGTATAATAAAATATTGTTTGGATAATATTTTTTATAATACACAGTTTATATATATACTAGTATTTTATTTTATTTGAAAAAACTTATATGATAACAATTTTATTAATAATACTTTTTTCAAATTAAGTTTTGAATAGGAATCAAGGACATATGAATTTCTTGATATTTCGCTTCTAATTCAAGATTTTTGTTTTCTAATTCATCACATTTATTTTCTAATTCACTACACTTACTTTCTAATTCTTGATTTCTATTTTCTAATGTATGATTTAAGCCCTTTAATTCTTCCATTGATCTGAGAAGTTGATCCGCAGATGACGATTGATTCTTTTGTTGTGCAATAATCCTTCTTCGTTCTTTATCAACAAGAAATGTTCTTTCTTCTTTCTCAAGTTTCGCATTCTCACTGATGAAATCAAAATTATAAATTTGGTTAACTGAAATTATAAAATTGGTCAATGCTAAATATTTATCGATCAAAACAATTTGATCTTGAGGAATATTGGATATATTGCTATAGAGCTGGTTCAAAATGTACTGAATGTCAACAATATCGTTAGATGTCAAAGGCTCAACAGTAACTTTATTTTTAATCATTGTTATTAATTTATTTTTTTTTTGCTCATCTTCAATTTCTTCTGCCTTGTTCAAAAGAATGTTTGGAATGCAATTTGCAGATTGTGGCGTAATTAGATCATTACTCTGAATAGATAATAAGCACTGTTTTTGAATTAATAAAAGACGGTCTTTGCTGATATGATCCTTATAAAAATCTTGTACTATTTTGACTCTGTCATCAAGTTGAAAATTAGAATTAATATTCTGTAAATAGATATCAAGGGCAAATGACATGATTTCTATATTTTTTAAAATAGATAGCGTGTTACTATCATCTTTTAAAAGAAAACAAATCTCATTCCCGCACTGTAGAATTATATCAAGTTTTTTCCGAAATTCATTTTGAAGTTTCCATCTTTTTTCGTAATATGATTGAGTTATTGTATTCCCTCTTAATTGATTCATTGGCTTAGTTTTAAGCTGCTCAATATAGTCATCAATATTTTGCTGATTTAATTCCATATGATTGATGAAATAAAAAAAGTGACAAAATTCTAAAAAATTAAAAAATACATTTATTTCAACAAAACAATGAATAGCAGAAATTTAATTTCTGGTTGTAATATCGTTTACTATTGAAGTGAATTCATTTCTGAAAAAAGAATTTAGGTCAATTTTTTTTTATTATTTTTTACCACAACGATCATTAAACCTGTTATTTAATTCAATAAATATCCGTTTAAAATTTCAAACAAAATGAGCGATTCTGACAGTGGCTTTGGAACAAATTTAGGCATACAATTTGGCAGCGAAAATTCAAATCCGCAAGATTCAGGAAATTACAAATCGATTATGAACAATGAAGCAAATGGACCGAACATTCAACCTAATTCACAATATGATCGATCCTTCGCTTTCGATAGCGAAGGAGATGACGATATTGGATCTACTGAGCAATCGCAACCGCCACGACCGAAATCACCTAAAAGCCGATATGATTATTTTGCAAACGACGTTTCACTTTCGCAACCAACTCCTCCTAGGTCAAATTCTCCAGAAGATGATCAAGATTTAGGAGGTGATGCATCTCCTGAGCTTTCAAGCCTTTTTTCTTTAATTACAAACTTCACGCCAAATCCTGTCGAAATGACTGTTCATTGGAAACCTTTTTTGCCAGATCTCGTTCCTGCTATAGGTGCGATAGATGCATTTATTAAAGTTCCAAGACCAGATTCAGAATTTGATGATCTTGGTCTTGTTGTCCTCGATGAACCATCAATCAGCCAGAGTAACCCTCAAATACTTAAAATGGAGCTCAGAGAGCAATATGGAATTACATCACCCGATAATCAATGCGACTCATATATTGGATGTATTGAAAATCCTCAGAAAAATCTAAAGGCTCTTAACTCATGGTTAGAGTCAATTGAAGAAATTCATAGAAACAGACCGCCAGTTAATGTTATTTACACAACAAAAATGCCAGAGCTTGAAGATTTAATGGAGCCTTGGCCTGATGAGTTCGAAAATGTACTAAAATCAGTTGTTCTTCCAAGTGCAGATATGGATATTTCACTTGAAGAATATGCAAAAATTATTTGTGCTTTACTTGAAATTCCAGTCCGAGGTAATTTGATTGAATCTTTGCATGTTTTGTTTTCACTTTATGCACAATTTGAAGGAAATCAGTACTTCCAATCGCAGCGGCAACCTACTCCAACCTAATAATTATATCTTTTATAACTTGTCATGTATCAAACTTTTTATTATTTTATTATTATTTTTTATTAATATATGGTGCATTTTATATTTTCATAAACATTATGTCGTTTGTTTATAAATTGATTATGTCAGTATGCTGTAACGCAAGCATGTTTCGAATAATATTATTACATTAAAATTTACAAAGATGCTTTTACATTATATCTGTGAAGTATTATAATTTGTTATATTTTATTTAAAAGTTTATTTAATTGATTAATATGAAATGTTATAAGAAATGTATGAATTATATAATATAGAGGTGGGGCTGCCAAAATTTTTGGTATTTTTTAATAATATTGATACATATTATCTTATTACAGATTTAAATGCTATTTATGATAATTTCACTAATAATTTTTTCAGATTTTTAGCTATAAATCTATTTTTAAAATTGAATTGTTAAAATCTTATTATAATTTCGATTTTATCTTAATAAAAAAATTTTTTTTATTCAAAATAATAAATAATTTAATTATCAATATTTAATATATAGATGTAAATATAATATTAAAGTCTTCAACTAAGAATTATAAATCAAATAATGATTTTTTATGATTTAACTAACTATCATCATATTATAGGCATGATTAATTTGGTAAGTTATTGATAAATATTAAAAT
>JAPFFF010000348.1:0-25344 GCA_039105265.1 Tritrichomonas musculus | reverse complement strand
CTTTATTAATATCATAATAAAATATAAAATTAAAAAAATATAAAAAACATCATATATTTAATTAATAATATAATATTAAATAATTTAATTTATCAGAATATAATAAAGATATATTTGTATGTTATATCATTTTATCAAATAAAGTAAAGTTTGAATTTTTAAAAGAATCTCCTTAAATGATTTGATAAAAAAAATCAAATTAAAAAAAAGCATTTTGAGTAATATAAGAAAAAAAATAGTTTTTATATTACAAAATCTCATCACTTCACCATTTCTATCTAAATAAAAAACTTTTCTTTGAAGTTTATATTTTGAGAAAAATTTTTATCACAAAAGAAAATTTTTTTATGTCGTCTCAATTAACTCAAACATTATTCAATTAACAAAAATGAATTTGATATTTCCTATTTTTACTGTTAATTGAATTTAATATTATATGTGTTTACCAATTATTAAGTTTAATCAAAACGTTAGTTAGATGATTTTTCGAATCTGCTTAAAAAACGGTTTGTTTGAAAATTGAATTGATTATTTCATTGTTTTTAGTCTAATTCAAAAATTCAATGTTATCTTGAAATAATTTATTTAATTCGATCAAATATTATTTGATTTAACATAATACTTATTTTTATATTTTTATCGTTATTCTTTGTATTATATATTCTTAAATTATAATAATTATAAAATATATATTATGAATTTAAGCTATTATTTATATATAAGTTGATTATATCATTCCATATTAAGATATAAAAATTTTAAATTTATTCGAAACTTTAATGATTTCATTAAAAAAAAATGTGCTTTAACAAAGAAATGAGCCTCATGTTCTCCATAACGAGCCTAGGTATAGCTTTCTGGGCAATGACAGGAAAAGGCATTTGGGGTAGCATGGAAAGATGGAGGCGTCATCGTATTGAAGCTTGTTTCGCATATTTTTGTTTCATGGAACTTTTGCAATTTATTCAGTATCTAGTTATTGATCAATGCGATAATATAATAAATACATACTCTACAGCACTTGGCTACATTCATATTTGCTGGCAGCCATTATTTACAAATCTTATTATGAGTGCTTTAGATCGCAGAAATTTAGATAAAAGTCGTGACCACACATGGGCAGTTATTTTTAAGGCAAGCTTTTTGATTGGAATTTTCATGGCTGCTAGAATTATAATACCAGCTATCGTTTCACCTGAAACATTACAGCAATATTTTGAACCTTGCTACCGTGAAATGGATGGTCTTTGCGCAGAAAGAAGCTCATGGAAAACATGCTCTACAACTGGTGTTTACCATATACGCTGGAACTTTAAGATGATTCGTGCATCTTATTTGTTCCCTAACATAGGCTTACACTTTATTACAATGTTTATTATTCCTTTTGCAATGGGAATGCATTTCGAATCAATCCTTCTCCTTATATCAGGTCCTGTTTTAGCGGTCTTCTTCCCAGTTGATGATGGAGAACGTTCTACTATTTGGTGTTTCTTTTCTGTAATGGAAGAATTGATTACTTTCGGATCTCAAATTCTTAGTATTCACTATTCAAAGATAAATGTTAAATCTAATCATGTCAAAAAGCATCAAGCTTCAAAGAAAGAGGTAGGTTCTGGAAATCTGCTTTCTATCTTTGATAATTTATTCAAAGTTTTTGACGATTTCAAAAAGAATATATTTTATTATTGAATAGTTCAATAAATTTTTTTATCTTTCAATTATCATGTCTTTGCTCTGTTTAATTATCAAATTGATTTTTTTTTTTTTTATGAATGTAACTTGCTTTCAATATATCCATAGCATTTCATTATATCCAGAGCAAGGTCAATCTAGAATAAATTGGCCATAGTTTGATCGTTTTTACCAAAAAGAAAACCAAATATGATCAGAAATATTTTTATCAGAAATTTTTATATTTTCACTATTTTACTAATATCTCCAAATAAAAAAGTAAAACTAATAATATTTAGCAAAACTTATAATTTATAATAATAATTTTTATATAATTTATTATTAAATATTTAATAAAATAATTAAATTGTATGAAAAATTACACAAATAAAATTTATTGCTATGATATCTCCTTATAGCTGAGTGCTTTATTTTAAAAAATTACCAATAGATATATTTAATAAATGGGCATAGCATCCAATCCATTCAAAGAAATCGCCGGTTACGTTTTTAGCAGATACTTCCTCTCTAGCATTCAAAGCTTTTTTAGCATTACTTGGGAAAATGGAAAAGGCAATCACTCAATCCCTAATTCATCTTGTATATCACTAAGTATTTTTGATGTTTCTAAAATAATAATTTTACTATCGGTTTTTTCGAAATGGTTTTTTTGAAAATAATATAATTTTTTTCATAATCATATTGCATATTTAATGGAAAAAGTACATTAAGGTAGAGACATAAATATTCCAAGAGAAAATGAAGCCCCAGCTTTTTGAGAGGCCAAAAATTGAATGAATAAAAAATATAAAAATTTTAAAATGTTAAAAATGCGTTATATAAAACCAACAAAAACGAAATATAGCATTTAGTAAAACATATATAGAAAAAAAGCATAGAAAATAATTGAGAGGGAAGATTTTTTGAGTGTATTTTATATTTTCGCTAAAATGTATTCAAATTTGAAATAAACAAATTGAAAGAATTTCAGATGCACACAAAAAGCAAGATTATTTTTTCTATGATATTGAAAAAGCAAGATTATTTTTTCTATGATATTGAAAAATCAACTTCATAACGTATTATCTTCAAAGCTTTGTTATTGATGATTATGTTGTAAATGAGCAAGGATTAGTTAGATTAAAAAATTGAAAAATTTTCCAAATTTGAAAAATTTTTATATCTTCACAAAAGTAAAGTTCGAAAAATTTTAATTGAATTATCGTATAAACAAAAAATATATTTATCTATTAATTTGACTAGCATCATACGAAAATAAAAATAAATAAATACAATAATATTGATCAATAAAAAATAAATATACTGGAATAAATAACAAATGTTTGAAAAATAGATTCGACTAATAAATTCCTTTGAATAAATCTATTCCAGCATATTAATTTCCTTTGAATCTATTAAAAAAGAGGCAAATATTAATCAGAATTCATTTACTAAAATTTCCTATAGTTATGAATTATAATAATGTACATTAGAGTTAAACATTGAAGTGAATTATCTTAATATATTGTTAAACAAGCTAAAAAATACAAATAAAAGTATTTTTGTTTCTTTTTGAATTTCAATCGAAAATAATAATTAAGTTTTTTTAATAGCAATAATAAAATTAGGCTAGCAATAATAAAATAAAACATAAAAGGTTTTAAAAAGTGGTTTGCTTGAATAATCTGAAATTGAAGGCTAGCAATAATAAAATAAAAAAAAATTGTTCGAATGCGAATATTTTTGAATTTATTAAGTTCAAAGAGTTTGCTGATTTAGTTAAGACGGGTTTGATGGTCGTTTTTCTATCATAAAATGAAAATAGTGTTTTTTATTATTTGAATGAATTCTCATTATTTTTAAAAACTTTTTGAATAAAAATTTTCAAAGATGTAAAATATTCAAATTTTAAAAATCTAAATTTGTTCTTTTTTAGTTCTATTTCAATAATTATTAGTACATATATATGTTCAAGGCCATGTTAAATTTGTTATTAAGCACCAATATTATATATTTATAATATCCTTTTTCATTTATTCATTTATAATTTAAAAAACGTCTTTTAAACTCAACAACAGTTCTGTGAAATAGAACAATTCAAGTTTATTCAACTAGTTTACCTATTTATAACCTTTTATATTGTGTTTTTATCAAAAGTTTGAAGAAGTATGCTGAAAATTATTATACTTATTGAGTTTAATAATGGGATTTTTTTTTATCATTCAATTAGTTATTAAATATAAGATAAGAAAACCTTGATTTCCCCTACCTCAATTCCTAGGAACGAAATTTCATTTTGAGTCACAGCTTTAAATAGGCTCAAACAAATGAAAACAACCGATTATATATGTTTTCCAAGATTGAGAATCACCTTTTTGATGAATGATTTTCTGTGACTTATGCTTGCTTATTACAGTATTGGAATATCAAAAAAGTTTTCATTATATTACATATATGGTTGATATTGACTAATTTCTATGAGCATAAGGGAGTTTTTAATATTAAAAATGCATTTATTTTAATCAAATAATTAATAAATTACCAAGTATTAACTCATATCATTAAAATCTTCCCTTAAGCTCACAACACAATCACAGTAAAACAATTTGTTGAACTTAGTATTTTTCTGGAGAAATAAAGCATTCCATACATTTTTACAATTTAGGCTATCAACTACTGATGATTGAGAAAGCATAAGGAGTAATCAAATCTATTTAAATGAAAAATGTAGTTTGAATATCAATAATTTTTTTTAACCTCCATCATAAATCTATCAGAACTAAATATGGATTGTTACAATTAACTATGCTATGATACCTACTAGGAACAAATAACGAGTCTCGTTTAGCAGCATGATCAATTATTACTTTCAGGCTTAAGGAAAGAAAAAAGAAAATACCTTAATGCATACTATTTTTATATCAATTTTTGAAATGAGAAAATGATAACAGAGTGAACTCAGTCAAGTGCTTTCTTTTCTATTTGATATACTAGAAAGTGTAAGCTAATTTTTGTTTAGGTTAGGAATTCAATGAAAAATAAGTTTGGTCTCGTAACTTTTGCTTTATTTTATTTGATTAATAGTATTCTTAACCAAGAAAATATAAAAATTAACGATCCTTTTTTGGTTTAATCTCATCAGCAATAAATCTAAGGACTTTATTCAGGTTTAACGAAGTTGTAATCGCTATTATTTCAATCTATCTGCTCTTTATACATATAATATAAAGGTTTTATGGTATAATAACTGTTGCAAAATAAGTGGAAATACTGAAATTATATTTTTTAAATCGTTTTTCATCAATGAAATTCAAAAAAAATCTTATTAATGCAACATTTGGCATAGTAAAGATCGTTTATATATAAGTAATAAACTTCTTTTCATGTTTTTCGTATTAGATATCGGAGAATTTATTTAAATTTAGACCAAATAGCCAAATTATGGTCTGTTTTTGCTTTTGAAAAACTTTTATCAAGCTAATTGCAATTATAAAATTATGTTCTTTATTAATTAATATGTTTTTTATTATCAATTATATTATATTATTCTAAAAATTCAAAAATATTGAATTACCAAAATAGGAATCCATTCAAAAGTATGTAAACTATTCAAATCAAATTCAATAAAATACGTTAAAATTATTTTTACATGTCGCAAGAGATTTTAAAATCACAGCTCAATCAAATTATGGAAAAAATAGCCCAAAAACCAATTTCGCTGTATTTCGAAAAATTACCAGATGAAAAACAAGAAAAAAATTATTATTCAATCGTAAAAACTCCAATGTGCTTTGAAATAATCAAAAATAAAATAAGTGATAATAAATATTTTAATATAGACGATTTTACAAAGGATTTCAATTTAATTTATCAAAATACTTGTCAAGTTTATGGTGATAAATCTTTAACTATTCAAATGTTTGATATGCTTTATGAAATAATGAATAAAGAAATTTCAATGAATTGTTTGAGCAATCATCAAAAAATAATTCAGAATTGCGAAAAATTGACCGGAATAGACAAAGATTTTTTTTATCTTTCAAAAATACTTAATTCAAAATTTGATATATATCAGTTGGACGCTTCAGAAATAAATAAATTGGTTGATTCAATTAAAGACAATTCAATTTCTTTAAAATCAATTTTTAAATATTTTAAATGTAAACGAACCACTTTACTCAATTTTCTTAAAAATAATTATAATATTGATTTAGGAAATTTGAAATGTGGTCGAAAACCTCTCAATATTTCAGATGAACTCATTCAGAAATTTTCAGAGATTCACAATTCATGGGAAGGTGGATATAAGGGTATTGGAAACATATTAAATATTTCAGAATGGCATTCTAGAAAAATACATAATATTTTATATCCACCAAAACAAAAAGAAAAAAAAGAAATTGTACATGACTCAAGATATCATGCAACAAGGGTTAATTATTTGTGGCATTGTGATATCCACTTTTTGAAGGACAAACCACCTTACTTTGAAAAAGTTCATTATTTGATAGCTTTTATTGATGATTATTCAAGAAAAATAATTTATTTTGAAATTGGTGAATATAAAACAATGGAATTTGCTGCTCAAGCTTTGAATAATTGCCTCTCAAATTTCAAAGAAAATGAATATCCCTTTGAAATAACAACCGATAACGGTAAAGAATTTACTGGTAACGATTTTGAAGAAGAACTTAAAAAAAGCAAAATTTTTCATTATAAAATTCGTCCAAGAAATCCTGAAGAAAACGCAAAAATTGAAAGGTGGTGGCCGATAATAGAAAAATTGAAAGATTATAAAGATATCCCCATCATAGTATTTATTTATAACAATATTTTGTTTCATTCAGCTTTAAAAAATTATTTTGAAGATGAAACTACTCCAGAAACAGCATACAATCAACTTCCAAAGTTTGATATAGAAAGAGATGGAGTATTAAACATCATTGAATACACGCCTTAATAAAAACATATTAATTATTAATTTTATTTATTATTTATTATTTATTTTTTATTATTTCTATTATAATTTTAAAGATATTTAAGGGTAAAGTTGGCTTTTCTCAACTTTTCCCCACTTTTTGTAATATCTTTCAAAATATTCTATGAGTTTTTGCTAATGGCAAATTAGAAATTCCTTTAAAATATGATAAATATTTATATATCTTTTCAAATAAAAATTTTAAATTAATTATTTTATATATATATACATTAATATATATATTTGATTTGTTTAATGTTTTGTTAAAATATATTTTATATTATAAACAAGAGAATTTGTAAAAATATCAATTTTTTTACATTTCAATTGCCTCAAATAATTGAATAAAAAAAACATTCTTTCAAAAAATTGAGAATATTTTTCATTTATATAAAAATACTTTTATTTAGCCATTTTGAATATCTATAAATATATATGATATCTAAATATTTAATATATTTTGTTGCGTGCTAATATACAATTATAGATTATATTTGTTCAAAAATTAAACATAATTGTCAGATTATCTCTATATTTTTCTGGCATAAAGAATTAAATATTATATCTAGGTAATAAATATAATATTATATGACATAGATTGATCAAATATCTTTATTTTATGCCAGTATTTATAAATTAAATTAATTAAATTTTTATCAAATACTCCAATGATATGATTATTAATGTAATATTTATAAATATAACATTATAAATAAATATTAATAGTTGATCCAATTTATATCCAAAGATACTAATAAAAAAATAATCAAATAAATTCTATATATTATATTTCAGTTTTTGAATTAAAATAAGGGTTAGCACTCTCAAAATTAGTAATTCTTTCTCACAAATTGTATAAATATTATCATGCAAATATAACTATTATTTTGATTGATTATATTAATTAATAAAAAACAAATCTGTTATAAATTTCATATTTTGAGAAAAAATTAATAATTTAAACTGATTTTGAATTCATATGTTTTTATCTCTTTATATAGTTAATTAGCATATTATCAATATTATTAATTAAACATATATATAAATTGTTTATATATATATATCAAATATATATATGTAATATAATTTTTTTTAAGGATCTTGAAATAAAAAACTTTAAATAAAAAAAAAAACGATTACTTTTTTCGATTATTTATCATTTGGGAAAATTCAAATTTGAATTCTCCAAATTCGAACAAAGAGTCCATGAACAGCAATCAAAATACCAAAAAAAAATCAACAAAAGAGTCTAACCTTTCATATTCTTTCAGTTTTTTCAAATCCATATGTATATCCCATACAATAGGTTCTTGACCAAACGCCAGTTATACTACTATTGATCTCCTATTTATCTCTAGTTTCATATCCAAGTGTTAAAAACCTCTAGAAATGCTTCTATCATCCATATTTTTCAATATTTTTTTTCTTTTATTTTCATAAGATTAAAAATGTAAACCATAGAAAAATACATATAATTTGTATAAACTTTTGAATTTTATTTTTTTTTTATTTTTAAAATATCTCTTATAGAATAAATAGATTTATATAAACATAATAAAGCAAAAGATATGGAGAATAAAAAGTAAATAAATGTAATAAGAAGAATGTTTATTATCAAATAATTGTTTGATGATCATCAATTGATTTCGTCAAACAAGCTTAAAAGAAAATCTTTTTTGAATTAAAATGTTCATGTTGACTAGTCTGGTTACCTGCGATCTAATTACGAATTGAGGTCGAGCATATTTGCTTGTGTCAAAGTATGTAGTAATATATTTCATTATTTTGTTGTACGGCACAAATGGCTTATCTTCAGTGGCTAATGCTGATATAGCATCAATAATCAATTGCTGTACGGGTGAAAACTTCCCTTTTCGTCTTTTGTTTCGCACATCCATTGAAGAAATATCTTCAAGCATGTCATCAGCATAATTGTGTACCATCTTATCTTTTGAACTGACTTTGTACTTATTGGCTTTTATTTTTCTTTTGATTGCTCTTTTCTTTTTATATGCATCTGTTTTTGTTGTTGTGGCTTTCTTTCTTTTTGTTTCTACCAAAGCTTTTTCATGTAACATTACATGATTAGGAAGTGTTAACTGAAAAGAATCAAAGATCGCTTTTTTCCAATATGGAACATTCCATTTGATGATTGATACATATGCACGGATTCTCCAGCTAATTCTAAAGGCTGTGTTTTTGCTGGCTATTGAAGCACGAGAATGGTTAAACGACTCAATTGGGTTGGTAGTATACTCTGGATCAACTTTACTAAATGTATCAGATATGTCTGAGATTAATTCATCTAGTGTTTTTAATGCTTTAGCATTATATTCTGGGTCCAGATCCTCATGTTCAATAAAATAGTTTGGCATGCTTTCCCATTTCTGGAGTTTTTCTTCATTATTAAAATTTTTGTCATGTAGTAAAATTGAAAAAAAATTTTGAATTAATTCATTAAGGTTTTTCAAATCTTGATCGTTCATGCAAATTTGATTTATAATTTTCTTGGTTTTTTTGCATAAATGATTTGTGTCAAATTTAATTTTGGCAAGAGGAAGTTTTTCTGATATTAATTTATGATCTGTGAGATCGCAATCATGAATGAAAGTTAGATTGCTTAAGGAGTCTATTTGTGTCCTTTCGATGATATGGTTCAATGAAATGCCTTCCATATTTTTTGAATGCTTTTCTGTGGAACTTAAAGAGGCAGCTTGTTCTTTCCCATGGTGAACAAGATGGAAACAAATAATGAAGTTAGTCTTTAAATCCATTAAAATTCCAAGGCAGTGTTGACCATTTCTTCGGTGGCTCCACGAAGCATCGAAGCCTAATTTTATTTGAGTGGTTTTTTTCAGTTCATCCAATTTTTCTTGGCAAACTTTTTCGGCTAAATCTCTGAGTACAATATCAATTAAAAACAAGTAATCATAATATATTGTTCTTGATATTATGTATTTCTCTGTCATAGAACAATAAGATTCAATTCCTTCATAGCCATATCCATTGATAATGATTGATAATATCTCTTTCAAGTTTCTTTTGATCTTTTCAATGTTTTTTGGTTTGTGTACATTTCTTTCTAATAATTCTTGAAAAGTTGAATGTCTTAATGTATGTTGATTCATGAAAAACAATAAAAGTGAAGTAAATATAAACTAAAATTTTTGAACTTCACAAAAAGTCATAAGTAATAAAATTTTCTTTGAAATTTTCACAACTTTCTCAAAAGTCAGAACATAGATAATTGAATGTTAATTTTTTATTATTTCATTCAATTGTTTCTATCTTAAAAAATAAATCATAATAAAAAATGCTTTTGTTCTACAAATATGCATGACAAATTTGTATATATATTAATTCAATGATAAAGTATTTTGAAAATGCTGCATTAAGTTATTTTAATTAAAATTATTAAGAGGATATTTGAATTCATATAACTTTTCAATAATTTCAAAGCCTATGAGAATATATTTTCAATAAAGTTTTGTATAAAAAAAAATAAATCTAATTCAAAACTTTATATTTATATTATTTCATTTTTAACCATATTTCCATTAACATATTATCGATAATTTTTTTTTTTACTTTTTAATACTTTTTTTAAAAGGATTGTCTCAAATTTTTATTTTTTTAATAATCTTGCTTGATATGTACTATTTTCAAATTCAAATTAAATAAAAAATAAGGAATATAAAAAATTCTTACAATTTTAGAGAGGAATAATCGAAGATAATCCAATTTTATGAATTTTTTCTAAAAAGAAAATATTTGATAAATCTATAAAAAAGCATGAATAGATATTCACGCTTTTTAATATTTCAGGATTTATCAAAAAGTTTCTCATTGACCGTGTATAAACTGAAAAAGTTCTAAAAACTATTTTCAGATAAACTTTTTCTAATTACTCAGCCAATTAAAAATAGAAATTAAAATCATCTAAATAAAAAAAAAAAAGTAAAATGTTAAAAAAAAATTTTTTTGCCTGAAATAAAAAATTGATTTTAAAAACATCTTATATTTATGACCATATTACTAGATATCAAATAATTTATTTAAAATTGTTATTATTATTATAAGATATGCTTATTTATATATATTTCCAAAAATTGAAATAAAAACCTAAAATTATTTTTAATACTATTCAATTGTATCAAAAGTTAAAATAATTAAAATGGCCATTATCACGATTTAAATAGTGATAAAATGATATATTCATTTTAATTTATTATAATTAAATAATATAATAAGTATATTATATGTTAGTAAATATATTAATTAATATAATAAATAGATAAGAGCAATAATAAATTTTAGTTAAAATTTTAATTTTAATTCAAATTTTACAATTATCCATTATTTTTATAAAAACTGATTTCATTCCAAAACGCTTTTTTTTCGTTTTCAAGGCAATATATTGATTTCAAAATCAAATTAGGGTATTTGTTATGCAGTATTAAATACGATAAAAACATTTTATTACGAAATGCTGCAATTTTCATTATCCAAATTTTTCAATTGTTTGCTTTTCAACTATTGTATCAAGCATTTTTAATCAATACATTTGGTATCGATTATATATACACTTTAATGATTTCTAACAATTCTCCTTCTACAAGAGCCGACTTGAAAAATAAAAATTTTCATGTTGTAAAATCAAAATTATTTTATCCCTACCAAAAAAATGTATTTTTTAGTGTTGACATCAAATATGGATGTAAAATATTCATATTAAAAAAATATTTCATCCAAATTCCATGAGGACTAGCAGATCAAGAATTGGTGTTTTCAAAATTATAAAAAAATTCATTATTTCTCATCATCTACGTAGCATTGTTTAACAATAATTGACAAATATTTATAGATGCATGGCATATATATATAATATCATAATTTTATTAATAAAAAACCATTCAAGTAATAATTGCATAATCCTAATTTTTGTTATTTTATTTTTTTCCTTTTTTATTCATTTTTCTGAGAAAAATACAAAATTTAGAATATTTTACGTTCATCTGTGTTGATTAGAAGTTGAAAATTTGATTTGATAGCTCTGTGGAGCTCCTTTTTTTCTGTACATTTGAATGCCCCTCAGAAAAGATTGAATTTGCATAGAAATAAATTCAATGATCATACAATTCATTCAAGCAGCACATAGAATAAATTAAAAGATTTCAAAAAAAAGAAAAGCCAACTTTACCCTTAAATTTTTAAAAAATTGGGAACAATAACATAAAGGTCAAATTAGGTGAATTTCAATTTATTTTTATTTTTTATCTTATTAAAAAAGTTACTAAACATTTTAATTATTTTTTACTTAATTTGCCTCTTTTTTAATAGATTCAAAGGAAATTAATATGCTGGAATAGATTTATTCAAAGGAATTTATTAGTCGAATCTATTTTTCAAACATTTGTTATTTATTCCAGTATATTTATTTTTTATTGATCAATATTATTGTATTTATTTATTTTTATTTTCGTATGATGCTAGTCAAATTAATAGATAAATATATTTTTTGTTTATACGATAATTCAATTAAAATTTTTCGAACTTTACTTTTGTGAAGATATAAAAATTTTTCAAATTTGGAAAATTTTTCAATTTTTTAATCTAACTAATCCTTGCTCATTTACAACATAATCATCAATAACAAAGCTTTGAAGATAATACGTTATGAAGTTGATTTTTCAATATCATAGAAAAAATAATCTTGCTTTTTCAATATCATAGAAAAAATAATCTTGCTTTTTGTGTGCATCTGAAATTCTTTCAATTTGTTTATTTCAAATTTGAATACATTTTAGCGAAAATATAAAATACACTCAAAAAATCTTCCCTCTCAATTATTTTCTATGCTTTTTTTCTATATATGTTTTACTAAATGCTATATTTCGTTTTTGTTGGTTTTATATAACGCATTTTTAACATTTTAAAATTTTTATATTTTTTATTCATTCAATTTTTGGCCTCTCAAAAAGCTGGGGCTTCATTTTCTCTTGGAATAAAGGTAGAGACATAAATATTACTTTCCTCAAACTTTTTTTTTGGGGTACATCATGCCATTTTAAAATTGCAATGAATTCTCCACAGCCTAAAAAACAATTTGACTTTACAGATAATTATATGCAGATAACAATAACCAGTACTATAGAATTATGTTCACAAACTCTTGAAGGATGGGGTATACGATGGATTATAAAATCAGAAGACACCAGAAATCGTAAACTTTTTCGATTTTTTTCCACGATGTACTGTGTGCAAAGAATCCCTAGACTAAAGAAAAATCAAATCAGTTACTATTCAGGAAAATACGGATTTCACTGTTTAAAAATGCAGGCAGCTTTTGGTCCACATTGTTTCGCAGTTGACTTTAAAGAACCTTATAAAGGAGTTGTTCATGACAAAATTATTCAAGAATGAAATAATTTTAAAAGACGATATTAAATGGCCTGCAAACTCACCTGATCTAAACGTAATAGAGATGTTGTGGGCTATTATAAAATTTCGATTAAATCTTGAAGAAATAGATACGCTTGAAATGTCATTTGAAAAAATAAAAAAAAGTATGAGAAGAAATACATATGTCAACTATTAATTTATTAATAGACTCATTTGATTCAAAACATGCATTAAATTAAAAGGCGAATCACTTAAAGAGGGAGGAAAAAATTCGCAAATTATTTCAAGAATCCTTCGGGCCAAGAAATAGTCAGGTTGAATTATATTCATGAGTCTAGATTTTTTCTTGATTGCCCAGATTTTGCAAATGATCAATGTTCCAGATTAAACTGCTAAGAAAGTGTTCAAATTTGTAACATTTTACCAAAATACTTTTTTGATAAAGTGAATATATCAAAAACACTTCACGTTCAAGGTAGTAAAGACTATCTACCTAAATGAAAACTTTTTTTGATTTTTATTGTTTATTTTTGAATTATTTTTGACCATTTATGTTTTTAAATTTTTTCAGTACTATTCACATAAACAATCACTCAGGTTAGGACAGAAATGAATTCTTTTCAGTGTTTATTTAAAATGTTTGTCACAAGCTCTTTGAGACAGATTTTAGATAAAATTTTAGATTTGATATCAATATCAGAAAAATAGGTCATCGATTAATATCGAAAATCGATATTAAACAAGCCAAATAATTACATATCGCAGAGTAGCTGCAACGAAATTTTTTGGACAAGGCCACTCAAAAAGTGGACTGTCAAATTGATTTTTCTCATTGATGAAAAGGTTTTATAATTTTATAATAATATAATATAAAACTTTATTTTAAGCATTTGCACTTTTTTAATAAAAGATTAAAATTTTTAGAAAAATTGTATAATTTCACGATGCTAAAAAAGTGCATGCGATCATCCATTATTTGATATAAATATAATATTAATTAGAAATAAATAAATATCAAATATAAGAAAATAATTCCTTGGTAGCGTTAAGCATAATTATAATTTTATTAATGAAAAAATGTGAAAAATTTAGAAACAAAACAAAACATAGAATTCTTTCTTTTTAAATTATTTTTTTGAATTGGATTTGAATTAGTAAATGAAAGATTTCCAACCTAGTGAATCTGCAAGTTCTTAACTATCCAATGAATCCAGCTTTAAACCCAAAGAAATCCAAAAATAATCAATCCAAATTCATATTATAATTATCTATAAAATTTGAATTAATATCATGATTAATCATTTTTACATATTTTAAAAATTTTTCAGTCCATTATAAAAAGGATCCTTTCATTGGTACCTTGCTTTTAATAAAAAAAAAAATGGACAATCGTTTTTTTCTACGCCACTTTTTGAATGGTTTTCATGGAAAGTAAAAAACTGCCATCTTAAGGTGAAATTTAACTTACTCTGTTAAGAAAATTAACCAAAAAAAATCGTAAATTTAAATTTTCTCTTTATTTGCTTTTTTTGATATAATTTTTTTTTTTTATTTTTACATAATTTTTCAGGAATATACGCACCAGTGATCACCACAGGGCTGCGCGAAGCTGAATCAGGCTCCTTGAATTGCTGGATGAATCGGGAAGCTATTTGAACCATATATTTATTCATTATTTGGCAAAAATTGAATAAAAAAATGTATAAAAAAGTATTCAAAAAGTAAAAAATTTTCAAAAAGTGGTATATAAAAATACGATTCCCCAAAAAAAATACTAATAACCAACAAAAAAGTTTATATTTTATAATTATTTAGCATGCACTATATTAAATATCAATAAACAACTCATTGCAACATATATTTTATGAAAATTTGAAATTGATTTATCATTTATTCTCAAACCTTCATGTTGTATATAATTATTTTCATTTAAAAATTTCATTAAATTTGAAACTGAACCTTGCCATGAAGGCGACTCATGAAGAGTAACGTTAAGTTTTTCATTAATTAATTCAATATATTTATAAAGTTTATCAAGTTTCAAACCTTTAAAATTATTTCTATTTAATTTAGACATATTCTTTATATTAAAATAAATTTAATCATTTACGTATAAAATTTATGTTTTCAATATTTGACTTTTGAGATTTATTTTTTTTGAGACATGTGATATAAAAATAAAATTTTTTTATCTCAATTCTAAATTTTATTTTATTTTTGTTCTTTTTTCATTGTTAGAAAGAATGAAACAGTATTAAAAACTCTTTTTCATTTTTCAAATAAAAAGATATATAATTATATAATTTCTTTCAAAATTTTGTTGTTTTCTAAAAAAAAAAGTCTTTTATTATTAGGCATTAAATATTCAGGTATGCCTTTCGGGAGTCCCGGGTAAACTCGGATAATTAAACGGTCTTCCTCGAAATTATTCCTCGAACTTTTTTCGAGAAAAAGATTTTACTCTAACGTTTATTTTTTTTAGTTCACATTTTTTTACTCGGGTAAATTTTCACTTTTTTACCCGAAAAACTCGAGTTTTAAATCAACAGAAAAATAATAAAAAAATAAGCTTTATACATTTTCAAAATGAATCATTTCGCTGGAAATAGTGGTTTATTATATGATTTTTTTAAATAAATGTTAGATATAGCTTTATAATCAATGACAAAAAATCTTTAATACTAAAATAAAGTATTCAAAAGTGTAAGAAAAATAATAAAAAAAATGAGAATTTTTTTTCGAACTTGAAACCTCGGGTATCCTCGAGATTTCCTCGGAAATTGAATACTTCGGGCAAATCGGGATCGAGGATGGCCGAGTAAAACGGTTATTTTACTCGGGTTTACTCGGGTAAACCGAGTACGGGAGTCTCCTCGATCCCGAAATTATTTTCGGGGAGACTACTCTTACCCGTCCTCGAAAAGCATACCTGTAAATATTTTATTAGAGGTGCGGACAGGGTGAAGTGATTTAGATTCGCACCAAAATTCGTATATATTAATTAATTTTTATGAGCATTATAATGATATAATTTTTTTTTATTTTCGTCCACGGGGCCGACTTGTGGTGATATATGATTTTTTTTCTGAGGTAGAAAAATATAAACCACTGAAAAAAATATAAAAATATGTAAACTATAGAAATTATGTAATTAAGAGAAAAATCTATTATTTAGAAGAAAAAAAGTAATAAAAACATGATAAAAATCATTTTTATACTATTTAAAAAAAAGTGTCTCGTTTGTTATTATTCAATTATTAATGTATGATATAGTTTCCACTTAAATTGACCCAAAAAAAAATTGAGAAAATGAAAATGGGCCAAATTTAATAAAAAAAAGTATTTTAAAATTATATTATTAATATATAATTGTTTTATATTTTATATATATCATATAATTATTATAATATAATAAAATAATAAATTACATATTGAGATATGAATTTAAGTGTAACGACTCTCAATTATTATTTACTATATTCTCAATTTTATTCTCGAAGATTTTTTTATTCAAAATTTATGAAAAAAAAATTAATGAAAAAAACTTTCTACATTTGATTTAAATTTTAATTAAACTTCAAAATATATAAAGAAAATTATTTATTTCATTTCTCTCAAATTAACATTTTATGAGATACGCTTTGAAATTAAAATTGTTCAATATTTAGAATATACAATTATATAAAGTTTATTAATTGTTTATATTTATTTTAAATATTTTTATAGTATAATATAATATTATTAAAAGTTATATAATCTATGATATACATATAAATATAAAAAGATATTTGCTTAATATTTTTATAAAAATTTTTTATTGAAAAAAAATCGTTATTAATATTTATGATTTTAAAATTGATATTTGCAGCTCAGCCCCCTGAATCAAATTAAACTAAATTTAGCATATCTTTATTAAATTAAATGTAATATATCTAAATGTAATTATAATCTAAATAAATTCTTTATTTATTTAGATATTTCAAAAAAATATATAAAAACTCATTAAAATGAACTTTTTAACAAAATATGAAATAGTTATAAAATAACAAAATGCATAATTAATCATTAATTTCCAATATATATAATAATTAATCATTATAATTTCAATCCATCCATCAGGTGGCTGGATTGGGTTATTTTCATAGGATACTTGTTTGTGTTATTATAACTTATATAATTGATATTTTAAAACATTTAAATAATAAATATATAAAATAAGTGCACTAGAATATAATATCAAAATATTATTTAGTAATTATTAATACATAAAAAGATATACATATTTTTATAAACGTTAAAAATTTAAAGTAGGTGTCCGCACCTCTATTTTATTTAACACATCTTATATCGATTTCTCTATATGCAAGATTAAATGTAAACAGAACCAATTTTTTTTATAAAAAGCAAGTTAAAAATAACAAAAATGTATAAAAACATAAAATTAAAAAGATTTAATTGGTTTATTATATACAAATAGTAAAAATGATGGTAAAATTGTAATAGGATAAGGATTATTTTGGTAATTTTTTCACATATTTTCGAAGAATTCGCATGTAAACGACGTATAATTATGATTTTAAACAGATATTTGTGGCTATTTAGGGATTGCAGATGAAAAAATTTCATCATTATATCAATCTAGTCTTATTGTTGCTATTTATAGCAAATATGTCCTTTTATGATGCTTGTGTTTGCTTATACGGTAAGGAAAAGGCGCTTTTCGATTTCTTGGTTAACCTCCTTTGTTTATTTTATGGCTATTTATAAATAAACGGTCTCCTATATTGCGATTTTTATGAGAAAAGACATTTACATTAAACGTAAAAAATACTTTAAAGTATGAAACTTGCTCATTTTGGTGTTCATTTCATTTATCTATTAATATTTTATCATATTTTATTTATATATGATTTTTTTTTTTAAAAAAAAAAAAGGCCTCATATTTTTCGAACTTAGTTCCGGGAATTCCCAAAGGATTTTCCCGAAATTGAATACTTCGGGAAGATCGGGAAGGGAATATTCGGGAAAAATTTACGTTTAATCCCGGGAAATCCCGGGAAAATCGGGATCGGGAAGTTTCCCGATCCCGATTTTTTTTCGGGAATTTATCCCTTCCCGTTCCCGAATCGCATACCTGATGAAAATCATTTATGATGAGGTGATGAATCAGTGGTGTTGTAAAATTGAATAATATGTTCGGGTTTAAAGTAATGGCTTAGAAACATTCAGAAATCAGGATTTTTGGGCGAAGACCAAAAATCATGATTTCTATATACGACGGAACCCTTTGTCTCAAAATACAAAAAACATCATTTGTATAGATTTCATAAATACTACTATAGTTTTTATTTAATTTTTGTAATTAAAAATTTGAATACATTCAATTTAATTTCTATAGATTTCTGCATACAAAAAAGAAGTGACATTGGTAGTTAATTTCATTAAGCAATTTTGTTTTACCAAGACGATGATTTTATTCATAAAAATCTCTATTGAAAATCTTTGATTATGAAATAATATTTTCTATTAAATACCTTATTTTCTAAAAAAAATTAGAAATAAAAATATAAATTAACATAGTAAATTCCTATAAATTCATTTTATTTGATAAAAAGTATTAAATAGTAAAAGATATAACTTAAATAATTATTTTATAATATTAAAAGAAAAATTTAAATTCATTTTTGCGTTACGGCTTTTTGAATTTTGCATCTTTTTATTGAAATATGAATTGATCTTTTTGAAAAAAAAACATTCAATTTTTTTATTTCACTTTTTTTTTGTTAAAACCTTGTTAACAATGCTTGCACACGATAAAATCCGCCTTCAAGTCAATTGTCTTAAAGGAAAACATGTTGAATTAACATGTACATTAAATGCAAAAGCAGCTGAGAAAGATGGATTATCCTATGAATTAATAGAAACCGAAGTTGATGGCTGCAAACTTGTTTCACTTAAATTAATAGCCAACCAAAGCATTTTCAACGATAATTTAAATCTTTCCTTAGAAAATCCCTTAAGATTTTATTTACCAGTTACAGAGAAGCCAGAAAAGATCACCACCTTATATTTATTCAAAGATTGGTGGACAAGACCATCCTTTGTTGACAAATATGAAGACATTCCAGCTCGAACCCAAGTTGCATATTTCAAATATCCTAACAAAGTTGTTTGCTTAATTCCAATGGTTGGTAATGAATTCAAATGCAATCTAAATGGAGGAACAGCCACAGAATTAGGATTAGACATGTTTTCTCTCGTTGGAGGACAAAGTAAAGTTGAAGATCCAGTATATTTACTTTCAGAAGCGCCCACATACATTGAAGCTGTTCACAAAGCATTCAAATTACTTGCCAAAACGAAGAACGTCTTGACTCGAGAACAACGAAGATATCCTGAAATGTTCGAATATTTGGGTTGGTGCAGTTGGGATGCAATGAAAACCGATGTTAATGAAGTTGGAATTCGAGAAAAGGCCGACGAATTTACAACCAAGAAAGTTCCAATTCGATGGATGTTAATTGATGATGGTTGGTTCCCAGGCAAAGACATGATGGTTCGAGGATTTTCACCAGATACCAAAAAGTTCCCACATGGCTTCAAACAAATGATCGAAGACATCAAAGACAAGAGTAATGTTAAATGGTTTGGCGTCTGGCATGCCTTGATGGGATACTGGAGTGGAATTGATCCAGAATGTGAATTAGCAACAACAGAAGCACCATATCTATTCAAGACCACCAAAGGACTCTTAATTCCAAGTCCTAAAAATGGCTCACAATTCTTCTATCATTGGAATGAAATATTACGAAAAGAAGGAATCGACTTTTTGAAGGTCGATGGCCAAAGTTCTTGCAATGTTTATTTCGAAGGAACAATGCCAATTCCAGAAGCAGCACGTTGCATGAATCGCGAACTTGAACTTGGTGCTTCTTTGATGAATGGAGTTATCATTAATTGTATGGGAATGGCAATGGAGAACGTTTTAGGCCGTCCAACATCAGGCATGTCACGAAATAGTGATGATTTCTTCCCTGATCAAAAAGGAAGCTTTGTTGAGCATCTTTTACAAAATGCTTACAATGCAACATATCATGATGAAATTTATCATTGCGACTGGGACATGTTTTGGACAAAGCACGAAGCAGCTGTTAAACACAGTATGTTACGTGCAATTTCAGGTGGTCCAATTTATTTCAGCGATAAAGTTGGAAATACTAATCCTGAAGTTTTGAAGCCACTTGTTTATTCAGATGGTAAAATCTTGAGAATGGATCGTTCAGCTAAACCAACTGAAGATTGTTTGTTCATTGATCCTCTTAAAGAAGGAGTTTTGAAATTACATAATATTACTTCTTGGGGTCTTCATAAGAAAGGTGGTATTATTTCTGCTTATAACGTTTCTCCATCAACTCAGAAAGTCGTATTTTCACCTTCTGACATTCCTGGTATTGAAAACTCCGAACATTATTGGGTTTACAACTTCATAAAGAAGAACGTTAAATCGTTAGGAAAGAAAGAATCTTTCAGTGATGATATTGAAAGCGGAGGTTTCGGTTGGTACGTTGTTTTACCTGAATCTGAAAATATTTCTTGCTTTGGATTGATCGATAAATACGTTTGCTTCAAGGCTGTTGAAAATATCGTCGAAAATGGAAATACTCAAACTGTCGTATTGCACGAAACTGGAACTGTAGGTTGGGCTTCAAAGAAGGCTGCCAAGAAGGTTTTAATTAACGGAGTTGATGCAACAAAGGACGTTAAACAAAATGGTGAATTTTACACAATTACTCTTCCTGAAGGCGAAGCTAAGGAAGTTTTAACATTCGAATGGTAAAAAGCAAACAAAGAAAAATTAATAATTTTGACTCATTAGTCGAATAAAATTAAGTTTAAGGTAATTATATTGAATAATTTTTTTATTTTGCATTTAAATTGTTTTAATTTAAATTTAGATATGCTTTTGTATTTGTCGAATGAATTTATTTAATTATGTTTACTTTCAATAATTGCATAATTCAGATAAGAATGGTTTTTATTAATAAAGCTTTTGAAAACATAATCAAAAAATTCAGAATAAATTCAATTTATAATTCAAAAAGTTGCTTTTTAACTTCTCAATTAAAATTGAAAACAACTCACAATTTTTTTGATATCAAATACATTTTGTAAATATTTAAGTCAGCTTTTTTAAATATTAAATTTCTGATAAAAAGTAGTATAGATATTATTAATATAATTTTACATAATTTTAATATTTTATTCAATAGATATTCGTATTTTATTGTATGTACATTTCAGAGAAAATATTGAAATCGTAAAACTAAATAAATTATTTTATATCTTCTCCTAGAGCATTTGATCATGATCAAAATCATAAAATATACAATTAAAATAGATATTTTGATATTATGACTTGATTACTAGGTTAAAAATCATAATTTTTATGCAAATATTATTTTGACATAATCTCAATATAATTAAATAAAACTTGAAAATTAAATTACTTAGATCTAGTAAATAAAATGAGACCTCCTTACCTATAAATGCTCCCACTTAATCATTTAAATAAATAAAAAATAAAATTTTACAAAATATTAGTGCGTTCATCTCATAAATAAAAAGATAATATAGTGCTGATGAAAAGTTAAAGTTAATGAACATGATCTTCACCAAAGTAATAAAAATGAATCAATTATGGGGATATTAAAAAAGGTAAAGTATATTCCAAAAAAAAAAAAAAATATAAATTCTATCTATAGTTAAGAGGAAAAGAAAAATAATAATAAAAAAAATTAAACCAGCATCGTTTGTATTTAATCAAATTTAAGGGAAGATAGGTTGATCTAACAAACTTTCTGTTGTTGAATAGGCAACAAAGTTTTGGTCGAATTTGCTAAGGTATGGTTGGCTTTGTGTTTCCATTTGTTTTGGAGTCATCTTTGGACTGGATGAAAGGAATTTGAAGAAGTAGAAGGTGAAGATACCTTGATCTTTGGAGCCAACTGTTGTTTGCTTGGCTGTTTGTTTGTCTCTAGCAGCTGAGATTGATAAAAGGTTTGGTGGCATCTTGAGACCTTGATATGATCCGGTCTGAAGATCATAAATTGAACCACTGTGGCAGCAATCATTGAGTAAGAGAACTTTGCTGGTTGACTTCTTTTCTGAATTAGCAAGAACGTTTGCCAATTCATCATCAACGATGAAATCATCATCGAAAACAAGGGCTTCATCATAACCATCATCTTCATCACCACTGGTGTCTTTAACACTAGCACCATGTCCTGTGTAGTAGACAACCAAGTAGTCGGTAGTCCAGTGATAGAAGTAACGGAAGTATTTCAAGTATTCTTGAGACTTTGGATTGTGTGAGTAGTAAACAGTAAATCCAATATCTCTCATATAGCTTCCAACAGTGATAGCATCATTCATTGGTCCTACACCAAGAGAATATTCTGGTCTTTCATAAGTATTACAGCAAATGTAAACAACCTTTTTGAGGTCTGTGTTCTTTAAGCTGGTCATTTTAGCAATGTTATAACCGATTTCGTCCATTTCAACCTTGTTTTCTTCAACGGTACCTTGTTCATGAGCTTCTTCCCATTCTTCTTGGGTGAAGTTAAGTTTAAGCTTTGAAAGGATTGTTTTACCAATTTTGCTGTTTGCAAGTTTGTTAATGATCTTTTGACCTTGTTTGGTTTGTGCAGCCTTTTGAATTCCGCTTTTGATTTGAGCTTGAACCTTCTCATCTTTTAGTGCTGTTGTAACTTTGTTGAATAAATCACCAAACTTAGCTTTCTTGAACATACCGAAAAAAAAATGGTGCTATATTTAAAATTGTATTGGCTATAAATTGAATGCTGATAATTCAATTGGTTTATTCAATTATCGGTCGTCTTCAAAAATATCACCTCATATTTTTTCGGAATTCAGCTTTTTCAAATATAATTTTCTTTTTTTTTAAAGCTAAAATATCAATGACTATAAATTACTCAACAAACCATTAAAAATAATTTGCGTTTTTATTGAAAAAATTTAATTTTTTTGAAGATAATTTAAATTTTTTTTTTTGTGAAAATAATTCTGAGTTTTGTTCTCTTAAAATTTCTTTAATAATATCTCGTAATTTTTAGATATTTTTATAGTTATTAAACATTATTTGCATTCATTTTAATTCATTAAGTTATTATAGAGCTTAGTTTTTGGTTGTTTGCTTAATTTGAATGAGTTTTTTATATACAACTATTTCCGAAAATGGTTAGGTTAATTGGTTTTCTTATGAAAAAGAGAATAGTTTTTGAAAAAAATTGAATATGATAGGTTGTATAATTTCCTAAAAAATAACTCAATGAAATAATAATTCAAATTTAATATTATATAGATTAATATTAAAAAATATATAAAAAATTTTTATCACATCATAATCCTCAAATATTCATATCACATCATAATCTATCTCCCTATTGAAATTTGAATATAATCCAGAAAACATTAATCAATCGAAAATATTCATTATTATTTATATAATGAATTAGGCATTAATAAATCAATTTTTTTTAATATATGATATTTCTAAAATGCTATATATTAAATATTGTATTTTCCATCAAAATTATTTTGTTTTTAATGATATCTTCAATATGTTACCTTTTTTTTTTCCATCTCAAAAACCGTTTACAAAAAAATTGAAAAAACTATAATTTCCAACCATTTTTAAGGGGATGTACCAGTACTAAGTTATTTCGGGTTACAAAAGAGTTTCATGAATTATATTTTTTATATATTTATTATATAATATTAAATTAAAAATAAATGGATATATTTATAATAATTGCTTTTTTATAAATATATAATCATATTTTAATAATTGAGAAAATAATCGATTTAATATTTGTATTGATTATTATAATTTCCATATATTCAAAAAGTTACTAATATAAAAACAATAATACCTCTGAATTTTTTTTTTTTTTTGTGATTACTTATAGAAAATTTGAATACATTTTGAATTTCGAAAGATTCTAAGCTAAACTCTTAAAATAAACTTGATATTCACATAATATACATCTTCTTATAGAATATTGCTGAATCGAAATTCCAAATGGTAGGGCCAATTTTGCTGTAGCAATTTTCAATTTTCATTCGATTTTTCACTTTTTAAATTGAATATTCATAAAAAATAATAAAAAGTTCAATTAAAGGTAATCAAACTAATATTATTCGGTAGATTCTTTTGATATACGCATATCATTTTTTATATGGATTATAACTATTATATTTAAAAATATAATTGCTTATTAACTTATTAAAAATAAAGATATTAATAAATAATGCTTTTAAGTAGTTTACAAATTTTGTCAAATAATTTGAAATGAATATTCAGCAATGAAATATTTTTATAAAAGCTTTTTTTCATAATAAATAAATCATATTATATATGATATATTCCAAATTAAAACTATATTTGAATAATTCTAATAATTTTTTTATTCATTATTAAAAATTACAAAAAAATAACTTTAAAACTTCCTTTTCTTTGAAATAAACATTATTTTTAACTTTGTCTTTTTATTTTTTACTTTATTATTTATTGTTTAAAATTATATTTTCTAGAAATTTAAAAAAAACATTTTTTTTAAATAAAAAGATATATTTATTAAATATCTTCGATTTTTTTTAACAAATAATATTTTTTTTATATTGTTTAATATTTATTCTGTTATTAATATATATATATATTTGTATATTCTTAATTTTATAAATATCATTACTCTAGAAAGATATAAATATTTGATATATTTTCTTTCAATTCAATTTCAAGAAACAAAATGTGTATTAACTCATAGAAATACCCATCCTATTTATTACCTTTATTCAATGGTACTTGTACATCTTTTTAAGGCACAAATCCAGTACGTTATTTTTTGAAAAGGAGAACGTTTATTATTTGAATAGTTGCATTTCTCTGAAAAAGTTTAAATTGACTAGGTTTGTTTTTGACATTTATTTTACAATTTAAAAAAACATTTTGACATGCTATATGAAAAAAATTAAAATGATCGTTTTTTAATTAACATATCAATTTATTCTTTGTGAATGTCAAAAAAAATTGCGGTTACTAAACGTTTGACATTGTAAGGGTTTTACCGATTCTTACCGCTAGCCGCGGGGTCTCGACTCGGCTTCACTTCGCTCAGCCTCGCTCGACGCCCGCTAGGCGGTATGTAGTCTCGGTAAAAATTATGTAAAAATATAAAGGGACCTAAAAGTTAGCACGCTGTGATGGTGAAGTG
>JAPFFF010000347.1:0-25352 GCA_039105265.1 Tritrichomonas musculus | reverse complement strand
ATACCCCTTATTTAATGTCTCACATTATTGGTGTAGATTTTAACTCTTTATACCCTTCAGTATTTTCATCAAAGTATCATGAATTCAACCCTTATCATGGTCATATCATGTACATGCCAGGATACGAAATAAATAGATATGAATGTTATGATGATGATGGAAAGAGAAATGAAAAAGTTTATAAAGCATGTTATAATATAATACATTCCAAGTATAGATTTGAACCCAATCCTAAATTTATATTTAGAGCAAAAGTTGTTTTAGAATGTCCTATTGAAAAAATAAATGATTTCATTAATTTCCCACCAGTATTTAGAAACTTTGACATTAAAAATGATGAAGAAACAATTGGATCATATATGTACAATTATGGTAAAAAGAACGGTATAACAGTGATTGATAAAACAACTAGAAAACTGACAATGGCAATAGACACAATGGGTCAATCATTCTCGTTTGGATGTTATTATCTATGGTTCCTTATTGATCATGGACTAAAAGTCACTAATATCATCAATTTGACAACATACACAGCAACAAAAGCATTTGAGCCATTCGTTGAGGAATTTATGGGTAAACGTCAGGATATATTAGCAGGTAAAGTTCAAGGAAATGAAAAATTTTATAAAATTGCTATGAATGGATCATACGGTTATGATGGCTTAAATTCAGAAAAATACGATAAAATGAAAATTTGTGATAGAAGCAAAACATTTCAAGCCATTGCATCTGATAGATATAAAGGTGGTGTTAAACTTAGTAATGAATCATGGCTTATTGAATACTCACCAAAAAACTATAGCTGCAAAACATGTATTCAAGAATCATTCTTTACACTCGATAATGCTAAATTTTGGTATTTAACATTCATTTATGACTTCATGTTTAAGTGTTTAGATTTGGATAAAATACATGTTACTTCTGGTGACACTGATTCAATTTATTTCGCAGTTGCCGGAGCCATGAATGAACCAAATGATCAAGGATTTAAACACATCATTAAAGATAAAGAATTTTATAATAAACATATTTATAAATTTATGCCTGATCCATCAATAAACACCATTAGTGATGAAAAGAAGATATTAGGATGTTGTGTTGAAAAATATGGTGATAATCAAGTAGCATTATGTCCTAAATGTTACACAATATGGAATAACGCATTTATAGATGCGCAGGGCAAAGCCCATGACGGTATAACTAAATCTTTAAAGCTTAAAGGTGTGTCGAAAAAGACCAACACTATTGAATCATCAGATTACAAAGATATATTAGACAATAATGGAATTAAAAGAGGTGTTAATATAAATTTACAAATGAAACAAATAATTAATGAAGACGGTACAAAATCATCAATCATGTCTAAGATAACAACAAACAAGAATGCCCTCACCGGATTCCATAACAAAATGGTAGTATTAATGAATCAGTCATGTTGTCCATTTATAAAAGGATTAAGCGCGAAAGATTATATTATAATTTAAATTAAATCATTTAACAAAAACACTAACTTAATATTGTGAATGATAAATTTATTTTTATCATGATATATAACATAAACTAAGTATAAATATAATCATAATCGTAAACATGAATAATATTAATATAATCATAATCATAAACATGAACAATTTTGAATAATTAAGTAAAAATAATTAATATTAAACATTAATAATCAATATTAAGCATTAATAATTAATAGTAAATATTAATAAATAACATTAAATACTCTTAATATTATTCATTAATTCTTGAATCTTCCCCCTTTCATCATCTGTCATTTTTCCTTTCACATGTTTGTAATAATATTTTTCATACGAAATTTTTCCATTTCTTCTTACAAAATGATAACCATTAACTTTAACAAGTGCATTTAATACCCTGACGTCTAATTTATCACATTCATTCTCATATCTCAACATTTTCCTCAAAACTTTTATATCACCATCATCAATAAGTTTTTTTATTAATTCCAATGTAGAAACCAAGCCATTAATATTTGACATTTATTTATAAACAATAAAAAAATTAAATTATAAAAAATTTTTGACATAAATTTTAACATTACCCGAAAAGTTATGAAAAATTAATAAAAGTCGTTTTGTCGGATGGTGAAATACATGAAGTAAAAGAGGATAGCACTTTTGATATCATTTATTAAGACATCTGTGATTTCGAAAATGTATTATTTTCTGGCGTGGAGTTATGATTCATTTTTGAACGATTCTATTTCACCGGCAAACTTCACAACATATTACTACTTATCTTTTTATTCTGCCCCACTTTTTCAATAAATGCCTTGTTTTGGATATATGAAAAAGGCACTATTTTCAATATTTACTTATGCATTATTATTCTACTCATGATAATATGAAAAATATATCAATTTCATATTTGGCTAAAATTTCTACCTTTTTTTTTCGAGTCACCTTCCATCGTGAAAAAATTGAATGAGCTTAACCTGGATAATGACCTATGACGATCATGATTTTAACCATATAAAATTCGTAATAATTTGGTTTTTGATTATTATCATATGCATTTTTTTTTAATAAACAATAATGCAAATTAATCAATTATTTAATAACTACATATTAATAATAAAATGTAGATTTTAATTTATTTAAAATGAATATTATTTTATCTTTTTTTATTAAGATAAAATTATATTATTTTATTATCCTTTGAAAAAGTGGGTAGAAAAATACGATAACCCTATAAATTGTTCCCTGCCTATAATTCTAAATTGCTTGTTTTGTAACAATAAAAAAAAAAAAAAATGAAAAACATACCGTGGGCTTACATAGAATCAATAAAAATTATTCTAAACAGCCATTATTAAAACGATTAAAAAATATTCAAAAAATTGAGAGGTAAATCTCGGAAAAAAAGCATTTTATGATCTACCGAAAATTTTAAAGAAATACTCAATTGTAAATTTCTTAATGAAATACCATTTTGCAACCATATAATTTGAATACAAAAAAGAAAATTTGACAGTATTCATGAAATGTTATATAAAAAAATCATTTTTTAAGAAAAATGTCTGAGGAAGAGCAAGATTTTATAGATGATGAAGTTGAAATTGGTGATCCAACTCCCGAAATAGAAAATGATCCTACTCCTCCTCCTCTTCCTCCTGGAATTATAACTACGGGCCGTCTTCAAATGGATTTTGAAGAAGCTCAAAAAGCAGGTGGAGAACAAGGATATACAATTGAATTGATTAATAATGATTACGAACTATGGAGCATAAAGTTTCATAAATTTGATGGCCTTCCAATTTACAACGATATGCAAGAATATAAAAGGAAATACGGTCGAGATTACCTTGAACTCATATTTACTTTTCCCCCAAACTATCCCAACATTGCTCCTTTTGTCCGTGTTCATCGACCTCGATTTGTTATGTATACAGGACATGTTACAATTGGTGGCTCAATTTGCATGGGGTCATTAACTTTCAAAGGATGGACTCCGACTCGTACCATCAGTTCCTTGATTTCAGAAGTTTTTGCATTAATGATGTCTGGAGAGGCAGGTGACAAACCTCCAAAACTCGACCTCTCGACTGATGAGCCTTATGATCTCCCAGGAGCTATTGATGGATTTCGTAGATCAGCTGAAAAGCATAAATGGGAAATACCAAATTGGACTCCAACTAAATAAAAAATTTTCAATATAATATTTTTTTATGTATTTATGCATATTTTGGAAAAGATTTGATATTTATTGATGTATTTATTTTAAAAGACAATTGAGTTATTTATTGATAAAGGAAAAGATGTTACACGTGACATTAACAAAGCAATTCATTATTTATCGTCAGCAGCAAATCAAAATGATCCTGGTAAATATGTCAAATGTGATATTGACAAAGCAATTCATTATTATTCACTTGCAGCAAGTCAAAATCATCCTCAAGCACATTTTTGTCTGGGTTTAATTTATGATGAAGGCAAAGGTATCACGCCAGATATTAACAAGGCAATCCATTATTATACACTCGAGGCAAATCAAAATATTCAACTAGTACAATTCAATCTTGGATTAATTCATGATGAAGGCAAACATATTACAAAAGATATAGATAAAGCAATCTATTATTATACACTCGCTGCAAGTCAGAAATTTCCACAAGCACAATTCAATCTTGGACTTATTTATGATGAAGGCAAATATGTCGCAAGAAATATGGATAAAGCAATCTATTATTATTCACTTGCTGCAAATCAAAATCATTCACAAGCACAATTATGTCTTGGTATTATATATGTTACACGAAATATTAACAAAGCAATTCATTTTTTCCAACTTGCTTCAAATCAAAATAATCCAAATGCCCAATTTTATCTCGGTTATGCCTATTATAAAGGTCAAAGTGTTGCACACGATATCAGTAAAGCAGTTTATTATTTTCAACTTGCTTCAGATCAAAATCATCCTAAAGCACAATTCAATTTAGGAATAATTTACTTTAATAAAGAATATGCAATACATGATATCAACAAAGCGAATTATTATTTTTCAAATGCTGCAGATCAAAATATTCCAGAAGCTCAATTTTGTCTCGGAGTTATTTATTATGAAAGTAAATATTTAGTACATGATTTTAATAATGCAATCCATTTCTTTTTACTCGCTGCAGATCAAAATTTTAATCAAGCACAATTAGTATTAGGTGTAATTTATTATGAAAACAAATATGTTGCGAGAGACACTAACAAATCAATTCATTATTTTATTATGAGTTCAAACCAAAATAATTCAGATGCACAATTTAGTTTAGGCGTAATTTATTATGAAGGAAAATACGTCACGAAAGGCATTAACAAAGCAATTTATTATTTTATATTAGCAGCGAAACAAAATCATCAAGAGGCGCAATTTAAGCTGGGAAATATTTATTATAATGGCATAGAAGTTTCAAGAGACATTGGAAAAGCTATTCATTATTACTCCCTTTCTGCAAATCAAAATAACTCATGCGCCAAATACAACTTGGCTCTTATATATTATCAGAACAAGTATATCGCAAGGGATATCAAAAAAGCAATTCATTTTTATTCCCTTGCTTCAGATCAAAACATTCCTGAAGCACATTTTGCCCTCGGATATATTTATTACGAAGGTAGATTTGTTTTACGAGATATAAACAAAGCAATTCATTATTATTCACTTGCTTCAGATCAAAATCATCCAGAATCACAATACAACCTAGGCTTTATTTATTATGATGGTCGATATGTTAAACGTGACATTAAAATGGCAATTCATTATTTTGCACTCTCTTCAAACCAAAATTTTCATCAAGCACAATATGTTCTTGGACTCATTTATTACGAAGATAAAAGTTCGATATTAAATATTAAAAAAGGAATGTATTATATTATGCTTGCTTCAAAAAATGGTAATAAAAATGCAAACTTTTCTCATGGATTTTTACTTCATGAAGGTAAAAATGTCAAAAAAAATGTTCTTGAAGCAATTCATTATTATAAGGAAGCATCATCATTTAACAATCAATTTGCCAAAAATAATCTTGGAATTATTTATAAGCATGGTTATGGTGAAGAAATTAAAAAGAAATTAGGTAACGCTATTGTCTTTTTTGAAGAAGCAATTCATCAAAAAAATGATTGATTATCAATGTACAACTTGTCACATATTTACATGTATGAAGATTCAATCAAAGTAGACATAAATAAATTGTTTGAAATGTTGATAAAATCATCTGACCAGTTTCAACATTCATTAGTTTTGTTAAGTTTGATATTAATTAAGCAATTTGGTTTTGACATTCAAACATTAAAAAATGAAATTGAAAAAAAAACTGAAGGGAAAAATGATTTATCAAAAAAAATAATTCAAAATATTATTAATTTTTAAATTGTTTGATAGAAATGTTTTTGAAAAAATATATGAAGTATATCGAACCAAAGACTTTATGTATAATGCTTTTGTAAAAATTATTGAATCGAAATATTTGCAAGAGATAAAAGCTGATGAAATTATTCCAAAATATCCAAATGCAAAAAATATTACGAAAGTTTATTATGAAGGGTTTGGGGATGATATATATCCATAATAAATAAGTTCAACTTCTTTTTGAGAATGGTACTTGAAATAACTTTACAGGTGACCTGCAAAAAAAAAAAAAAAAAAAAAAAAAAAAAAAAAAAAAAAAAAAAAGATATTCTTTGTAAGAACTCAGAAAATCTCTCAAATTTTGAGATGCAGGTGAATAATTGAGACCCATAGGTTAAAAATAAATTTTTAAGGAAATACTAAATTTTATAACTATTTTTGGAATCTTTCAAAAAGATGAAATAAGTATTTACTATATCTATTTTTGTAAATCATGCTAATGCTCTTAAAAACCGTCTTCAAATTTGTCTAAAACCTCCTTTTTTTTTCAAAATGAGCACAGCTCCTCATGGTTCAAAAGATATTCAGAAAATATTATCTGAATATAAAAAATATACAAATGGCAAGGTTTATAACTCAAAAAAAAAAACTTAAAAAAAATATTGCAACAGCCTATATCACAGCAAGAAAATATCTAGATTATTATATTGATAGAAGAGTAAGAGGAGAAAAAAAAAATGATGAAAACAATCAAGAGATGTTTGTGTATTTTTTGAAGATTCAGAAAGTTATGTCTATGATACCAAAATGCCAATTTTATTGAAATATATTCTCAAAAAAGATTAATAAAAAAGCAAATATAAATTTGAATCTATTTTATTTCAACACCCATAATTTGAAAAGATTTACCTCTATTTGCCATCACTGGGTAACAAATATATTCGCCATCAATTGCATTATCCAAAAAATTAATCTTAATCATATCTGTGTAAGGAGTTCTGGTGTAGACAAGTTTGACTGCATATTCAGTCTCACTCATCCATTTCGAAGAACAGGCAACGTCACTAAACAGAATTGTTGAATGAGAATGAAAATTGTCAGTCTCAAATTTTGTATCATTTTCAACCCATTCATCATGTCCAACCCTCAACGATAACAAAATGGCCTCTTTTGGTGAATTATCAGATGGTTCTTTAGAATTTCCTAACGCCCACAAATTGAGTGTATCGAACACATCACCAAAAACGACCGACAGTTTTACTACATTAGCTCCATTTTGGCAAATTTTATAAATTTTCCCAGAAAATTTTTGATAATCAATTGAATTAAAATTAACGGTTGACGATAGAAATCGTATATTTAATGAATTCAATTTATCATCCAGAATTTTTTGATTTTGTAAAACTTTCTCTTTTTCATTAGAAATGCATGATTTTTCATCTAGTTTGTCGACCAAATTATCCCACAAACTTTGTAGTATTACTTGGCCCTTGGTTGTTGTGCCGGCTGTAATTGCAACTACAATGTCCTCCTTCGGCATCACAACCAAAAACTGACTGCATGCGCCGTCAGCTCTATAACCGCCATTCTGGCACATCCAAAAGAAGTAGCCGTAGCCTTGCATGAAGTCTGGGGCTGATGATCTTGTGAAATTAGAATCAGATGTTTTGATATGATATTTGGTCATTTCATCGACCAAATCTCCTCTCAAAAGTTGTTTGCCATTAAATTGACCTTTGTTTTTTAGGAAAAGGCCAAATTTGGCAAGATCGACGGTTTTTAAATTCAGACCACCTCGTCCCATATTATAACCGTTTTTTTCCTCCCAAAAAATGTTCTCAATTTCAAGCGGTTTGAAAAGTCGAGGTTGGAGGTATTCAAAAACGGTTTTTCCTGTAACTTTTTGTAAAAGAGCTGAGAGGATATAAGAACAACGATTATCATAAAGAAATTTCGTGCCTGGTTCATGGTATAAGTAAACATGTAAATTCTCTTCAAGCCAATCTTTTCGATAATAGAAATCAGGATCAAGTGAAGCTGGCCTGCCATATGACATCATTAATAAGTGCTTAATTTGAACTTTTTTCATATTTTCGCTAGGTGGTAATGGAAAATATTCTGGAAAAAAATTGATTATATAATCATCAAAAGTTATAAGATTTTCTTGAACAGCAAAACAAATGGCTGTAGAAACAAAACTTTTTGAAAGGGAAAAAAGTGAATGAGAATAATTTGGATTGTATGGTTTCCACCAACCTTGAGATATTATTTTATTGTGCCTCAAAATCATAAAAGAATGGCAATCACATTCGTCAAGAATGTTAACTATATTAAGAATTGATTCAGGATTAACACCAACATTTGATGGAAGTGTATAATTCAAAGTTGACATAATTTTTAACTAAAAATTTTGATAGACCAAATATTTTCTCAATTTTTAATATAGATTATAAAATGACATTGAAGAAAGATGTCAAGATGCCAACTATAATTATTACTGCTATTGGTGATGAGTCTGCTGAAAGAACTCTCACCCTTCTTTGCTTTCAAAGGTGATCCATACAATGAAGAATATCAACCAACAATTTTTAAAAATTTCCATGAAATACACGCCTATGAAGGGAAACGATATAATATACATCTGTGGGATACTATGGGACAGTACAGCAAACTTCGTCCACTGTCTTACGTAAAAGCAAATGTAATTCTAATTTTATTTGCATTCGATGGCCCAGATTCATTGAAGTAAGGGAATTTTGTCCAAAAGCATCAGTTTTTTTGATTGGAACAAGATCAGATCTATGGAATCCAGAAAAAGAAGGCGAAATCACTCAGGCTCAAATTGATGAAGTGGCCAATCAAATTCAGGCATATAAAACAATTCTTTGCTCAGCACGTAAAAATGAAAACATATGTGATATCTTTGAGCTTTCAATTAAAGCTTATCTTGCAAAAAATTAAAGCCTATCATTTTGACGTGGAATTCTATCTCAGATTCATTCAAATTTGAGATTTTTTGAATAAAGTAAAGATTTTTCCTGGAGAACAAAAACAAAAATAATGTTTTGAGAACTGTGCAATGAACCTGCAAAACGATTATTATTAAATATTACTGTAAATCATGGTTATTTCATTTGCATCATGAAAAGAAAAAATGCTCTCAATTAAATACATTTCATCATATTATCAAAATGAGCAAAAGAACTAAGATGAGATCAACTCTAATTGAAAATTGCCAGATTAAAACAGGATAGCCCACAAAAAATATTAAAAATAAATACAAATATAGGTATGATAAGGAACAAACATCTATTCCTTGTCTATCTTTTGAGAAGTGAAATTAGATGTTTGTGATTAGGCTGTTGAAATCATTTAAAAAATGCTACTTCTAGGTTTCCTGTCAAAATTATATTAACAACACCAAAAACGAAATCTTATTTCTATAATATTATATAAACTGAAATTTCCTCACAACAGTATGCAATTATTTCTGAAAATACTCGCACAAAAATTAACCACACTTTGGCGGATATCTGCTTTTATGATATTTTAGTTCGTGGTGGTGAAACTATCACTAGTTACTTATCCAACGGAAATAATCGCCTTTTTATTGCAATTCCATCACATCCAGACGTTTCAATTGAAGAAATTAAAATTGATAATATATCAGTTTCAGAATTTTCAGGTAAACGAGGCTTTATTATCAATGGAAATGAGAATGTTACATTTAAAATGAAGTCATCTAAATCAAAATCGATTCTTCAAGTCAATGCTTGGTTAATTCCATCTACATTTTGTCCGACTTCAGCCATATACACCTATGGGAGCCGTACAATGAAACTAGAGAAATCCTTATCAAAACCTGATTTCTGCATTTTCCCCAACTCTAGATTCCAAGAATAATAATTTCAATATTGAATACGCCATAAAAGAAGCGAGTACCACCACAGATGGCTCCTCTCTCTACAAATTCGATTACAGCACCCCAGAGCAAACGACCACTGGCACCCAAACCACGAAATACAAGTCAGGAGGACCTTTTTTCATTCAATTTAATTTCAATGACCATTCAAAAAGTGAAAAAACGACCTATCAGCGAAAGACGAAGCCTGCCTCATTCAAAGACAAAGGCAACAAGTGCACCATTGATGCCTTCTATCGTTGCACAAAAACCGCTGATCACATCACCTGTGAAGACGATCAAACCGGCGAGAACGTTAAAAAGACATGCACGAACCTCCTCCTTGGAAAGACAGAGCTCATTCTCACTGTCACTTTTTGTACGATAGGCGGCCTTGCAATCATAGCAGCTATCGTCCTGTGAATCAATTCATTGCAACTCAATCTTCTGCAGCTGCTGCGTGTGCTGCTGTTGCAACAGGTCGAAGAAGAAAGTCGGGCAGAGAGGCAAGAAAAGTGACAAGAACGATAGAAAAAGTGACAGTAGTAGCAAGAGTGAGAATTCTGATTCCGAGTCTTCAAACAAGTCCGAGGAAGAGGAAGAAGAAGAAAATGGTGAAAATGAAAGGTCAAAATTTGACCTTTACAAAGTAATGAAAAAACTTTATGAAAAACAGGAGAAGGCAGCAGCTGACTTGTCAAAGAAGCAGATGGGAGAGGTTGCAAAGCTCAAGAAGCTGCGAGAGGTGACAAAGCAGGAGAAAGTGATACTCGATACATTCCATAATCAGATTGATGAGAGATACAAGCAAGAAGGAGACCAATGCCACCAGTTACATGAACAACAACTTCAGGAGTTGAAGTTGTTCGAGGAGATGCCAAATAGCGTTGACTTACAACACAATGATCCAAATGATATTTGATGTTTGACCGGTTTTTTTATAAAACATAAAATTAATCGATTTCTTTATATTTTTTGTTTCTAGAAAAACAATGTGTTGAAAAATAAAAAAAAAAAAGAAATCATAACTTTGGATCAAATATAATAATATTCATCAAGAGTTGAACAATATCATTCAAAGATAATTATATATGTATTACATCTGTGAGAATTATGATTATGCATAAAATAACTTTAATTTAATGTAGTTATTAATACTATTTTTACAAATTCTTGTCATCGAGGAAGAAACTGAAAATGAATCACAAATATTGGATGTACTTAATCTAATGGTATGAACAAATGAAGAAAATGTCACATTTTTTTAAAAAAAACGTTGTAAAATGTTGTATTTCCCAAAGATGATATGAAATATAAATCAGAATTTCCGTAGTAACTGACCTAATTTAGGAAACAGAAATCACTTCTTCAATTGTTTTTGAAAATAAAAGTATTTTTTTTTCAGAATGTAAAGAAAATCAGAAAGTTATTCGTGTTTCAGTACATCTTTTCAGCATTATTAGTGTTATTGTGTTTCAAATATAACATTTTCAATCAGTTCTTGTTCATCAAAACTATCTAAAATATATATATATATTTTTTTTTCTTTGTTTAAAAACAAATTCGCCTTATTTAAAGATGCTCATATGCGATAAATAATAAGGGGAATATCTTATATATATTCAAATAAATATTATCCTCTGAATATATAAAATATGGCCAAATATGCATTTAAAAAAATAAAACGTTTAATGCATTTCAATATTTGAATGATCTAAACGTTTTTTTATATCAAATAAAAAATATGAACAATTCAAGATATCGAAATTTTTGCTACCAATTTGATGATCCTCATATTTCAGAGCCGATCAAAGTTGATATTAATGAATGTATTACTGTTAACAACTTTAAAAAAAAGGTTGCAACAATTCTAAATATTCAAAATTCAAAATTATCAATTGAGAATCCACCAAAAGAAGATAACTTAGAAGAAATCACAGAAAAGTATACATTTAAATTAAAATATAAGGATCGCTGCGATAATATTAATTTTTGTTTACCAGATAAAAAATTATATCATATAGATGACGCATATAAAATGAATTTCAATCAAGTAATTTCATCACTTCGAGAAAAACATATATTTTATTCCGATGAAATGGCTCGAAAACACCTTCATTTCAAATTATATCAAAATAATTTACCGAAAACTGAGTATCCATTCCTAGCAATACCAAAAGGAGCTTCAATTGATATCGAATACGACTGTGAAGCTGTCATTCTTAATTATGATTACAACAAATTCATTTTTGCAAAAAATGAGGCAGCCGTCAATGCCTACAACTTGATCAAAAGTGCCTACGAAAAGAGCCAAAATGTAACTATCACCTGTAATGATACAAAAGTCGAGTACTCAGACAGACTTCTCAATTCAAATAAATACAAAATATCTGTAAATTTCATTGTCACTTTCAAACTAAAAGATAAAAGTGGCCTAACCCAAAAATTGACCTTAGATTATTTATCTACTGTTGCCAATGCTCAGAAACTGCTCAGAGAGAAGTATCCAGATAAAAATGATTGCCGGCTCGTCTTGAAAGACGACAAAAAGGACGAAATGAAAAGCAGAGATAGGTTGTTGCGCGAAGGCGACAGAAAGAACTTTTTAGAGAAGATCTTCTACTTTAATTTTAAGGGAAAATTTGAACCACCATCAGCTCCTGCCAGCCCAAATAGGCCCTCAAAACTGTCATCTAGCGCAATAAGCGTAAATGACATTTTTGAGGAAGAGGAAGAAGAAGCCTAATTAGAATTATTCAAACATAAAAGTATTTTTTTCTTTCTTTTTATAAAAAAAAATTTTGAATTCAAAATTGAGAATTTGAGAGATTCATTCAAAATTCAAATGTTTATGAGTGACTTATTAAATATTTCTTAATCATGATGTTGTAAAAAAGAATTATTTTTGCTTTGATAAATAAAAGGATAAACTAAAGTGAAGCAGATAATTTCTCTGAATTGATTACATAATTCATAAGCGGCTTCAACTGATAACGAATATTCTTCTGTGCCATATACGTTATGGATGAACGGTGATTTGAGTATAATGAATCAAACAAGTCAGGATTTAATTGAATCGAATAAACCAGTTTTTAAGTGCAAAATAATTGAAGCAGATAATTCTCTCAAATTACACAAAAGTGACGTTCATTATTTCTATAAGCCTTCAATTATTTCAGATGATAATGATTATTATAAAATGATTTTTGAAGTACCCTCAGATTATACAATACCACCGCATTTACAATTTAAATTCAAAGAATATTGTTTTGGAAATAAATGGGACTTAATATGGGATGGAACTAAATGGGATGGCAAAAATATCCAAGGCAAATCAAATGGAAAAATAATAAATAAATGCAATACAAGAGCAAAAAAAGATGCTTATGATGCTATTGGTGCATGTGTTATGATGAAGAATGATGACTGGAATAAAAAATTCTTTACTGATAATATATGGTATACAAATGTTAATGAAAAGAATTTAATGCAAGCTTTTATCAGAAGACCTGTTAGAGGAGAAGGATGGGAAAAAGATGGCAAAATTGAATTGAAAGTGAAATTTAATGATGGCACTTTGAAAAATGGAAATGAAATAGGTGTTGATTGGGGAAACACAAATTTCAGTCATTCAGTTGAAGGCTATGATCTTTATGCAATTGAAATATTAATATATAATTATTCGAAACGAACTTTTGAGGTGAAAAACATTGAGGAAATTTTCTTGGATATCTATTCACCAAATTCAGATATAGCAAATCGAATGTCATTTCGCCTTGAGGGAGTTCACCATGTTGAAAGGAACGATACAGCTTATTGCGATACTATCGGTGTTCTCGATACAATTGAAAAAATCTCTTATCGTTATGAAGATTCAAAAATTGATGCAAGTCATAGAAATATTGAATTATATCTGAAAAAGGATTTGGTGGATCCAGTAGATGAGGTCAATTGGGATGGAATTATGAATCCTTTCAAATATATTATTCAGCAACAATTTTATGAAATAACACCAAATCCAAATGCAGCAACCACACTTTATACAGATTATAATATCACAAGTTCTAAAATCATAACCGCCGATAACATCACGACGATGAGAAGTGATTTAAATTTAGTGACAAATAATTTGGATGTCGTATCGTACGATTTGAATGAAATGAGTCATAGAGTTAACGTACTTGATTCAGAAATGGTTCAAGTCAAAAACATAACTCAACATTTAGAGAATGACGTTAAGAATTTAAGAATTGTCTCATATACAGCCCTAGCTTTTGGTATTGCAGGTACAGTGGGGAGTGCAGCATCTATCGGCAGGCAACTTTTTCCACATGGTATCAGAATTTTAAAAGCAGCTTTTTCTAGCTTTTTCAGAGGTATGTTTAGTAGGTCCAGAGTTTTGGGTGCTCCTGATTGGACCAGATTACGAATTATGTTCGGAAATATTGCTGTTAGAAGCATAACCACCGATATTTCACCTGTTATTAATTGGTGTAATTCAGAATATAAACAATTAGACGATATAACTTTTGATAACGAAGATGAAAATCCAGAAGAATATTCGTTATCAGTTGAAGCCGCTTATGAATTATGTAATCAATTCAGAGAAACATTGAAACCTATTTTAAAATTATTGGCCTTAAAGATCGATGAAATAGCCAATGAATTTGAATATAATGATTTTATTTCAAAAAGTGATTTGAAAAGAGACGATACAATTGACATTAATGGCAAATTAATTGATGGCAAAATACATTTAGAAGCTGAGGATACAATAAGTGAAGGAATTATCAAAGTCAGGATTATGATCATGAAAGTAAGCGAATATAATGATATAGACTATGAAGAGAATTATCCAATAATTCATATATCAAATGGAGAGATATCGAACTATGAGGGCACAGAGAACTTTCCAACTGCATCTCTCCAAGACAAAACTATAATTATTGATAACCCAAAGAGATATAGAATTAGTGCAATCAGCATCAAAGAGAACACAGCGATAAGAAGTATGAAATATACTGTAAATGATATAGCATATATGAGTGACATTGATGCGCTTAATAAAAAGATTGATCAAATAGAAGAAAACTCACATACAAACGATGAAAACATAGCAAAAATAATGAATACTTATCCTACTGTTGATGAAACAAATGAGGCTTTAGATGTGCTCAAAGGCAGAATTGAAACATTAGAGGCTGAAAATACCTCATTAAAGGCTACGATAGCCGCTTTTGAAGCCAGATTTGCTGCTCTCGAAGGCAAATCAGATCCAGATTTATCCATATATGCATTAAAAGATGACATACCAGATATGAATAATTTGATAAAACTGGCAAAAGTTAATTATACCTTTGATAACAAATCTGAAGGAATAATTCGATATAATTTAGAAAAAGCACTTGACAATTATGAAGCAACAATGTATCTTTCTTATCCTGAAACTAAAAATAATATTGTGACTCAGAAAATAATCAAAGTCAATGTTTCATTTAATTCTGCAAATTCGCCTTCATCTGAATATCAATGTGAACCAACAGAAATTTATTTGAATAATATACGATTTCCGTTAGACAAAACAACTTTCAATGTTATTTCTATTGCTCAATCAATAGTTTTCAACAGTTCATTTTTCAAAAATGGAATTTCAAATTCTGAAAATCCAAAATGTGAAATATTTACAAGAACACCATATGCTACCCTATTGGATATAGCATAAACTTTAAAATGGTTATGTTTTTTTTGTTCAAAGTTCCCTAGTGATATCAGTCGGCGCAGTTAGGTCTGGGCGACCGTTAAGGGCGCACAGCCTAACGTATACTACTAGATAGATTTGATAGTAATTATGTAGTATTTAAACCAATATTGATATCACTTTGGAAGAGGCAACAATTGAAATATAATGATTTATGCAAGCTGTTTGAATGTGAAAAATTATATATTAAAGCCAAATCTAAAGGTGCACATTACAACATAAACACTAAAGAGAATCTACAAAATTTGGTCATTGAACGTGAACCAAAAAAGTTTACCAATAGAGATGGAAAAGAAATAGTATACCATGATATTCGAAATTATGACACATACAGTTTGGTTAAAGAAATAGAATCCCGTTTAAAGACTAACTATCAGCAATTCATCAAAGAATGTGGCTTGTGAAAACACAAGACTCAAGCTCGACTCGCAGAGGCTCGTCAGATGACGCTGCTTGTGGCTTATAAAAGGTATACTTATATGGGCCATTATTTTTTTGCATTTGCATAAGCAAAGGCCAAACAAAAAAGTTTGTCATTTAATAGCATTCAAATGAGTAAAACAAATGCTACACTCAAACCTGGTCATGTAATACAAGGTAATAATACTCAAAAATTATTAGGATACTGTAATAGATTGAACAATGAATTAGGGTTTAATATTATCACTACTTCAGGAGGATATGTACTTAGGGACAGTACATATGCTAGACGTTTAATAGAACCTCTTAACGAATTTCAATTTGGTTTACGTGAAGGGAATAGTGTTAATGATACTACCATGAATAATTTCATTGAAAGGGTTCAAAATGAAAATCCATATGATAGACCAATAGATTATTCTGATTTAAAAGATTTTAATGATTATCAGTTTAGTAAATGGGCTAGAACAAATAATGGTGTTTATAATGAACTCACAACAAGAATTAAGTCCCGAACACTTGAACAATATAAAAAGACGTATCCAAGAAATGTTATATATACTATCATTAGAATACTCAATGAACATGATTTTGCATCAAATGATAATATTCACCATAAATATGTAAGGCGCATATATCAAGAAAGTCTGGACCATTTCACAAATAGAGTATATCCACAGAGTGAAGGTGCTTCTAGCGACAATAATATTGTTCCCCCTTCTCAAACAGAGTTTGGGTCTGCTCCTTTCTTTAGATTTGGTGCGGCAGAGACTTTTCCAGAATTGAATCCATTGAATGAATTAAGAAGAAGACCCCCTAATGAAACAACTCCAATTATAGATAACACTAATATTAATAATCAATAAACCATTTTTATTTCAAAATCAAATGGCACAACAAGTAGATTTACAGAATATAGTTAATTACTACAATTCTTTTGCTCAAAATCCTGTAGATATAAATAATATAGCGAACAATGTCCAAGAAATTCAAAGAATAGCGATTGAATCAATAAACCATTTACGACATCGACCAGGTAGGGTTGGTGGACCAAAACAAGGAATGAATTCATTATGGGATATCGTTCTAGACAATAAAAAAGACATCAAAAGAAGAAGAAAAGCAATGACCCTTGCTGGGGCTCAAGATATTGTTAATAAAAGAAATGCAGCAAATCCTAATAGTCAACCATGGTCTGTATCAGATGAAGATGTTAACGGGGATAATATTCCAGATATTATTATTAAAAATGGTAGCAACAATCCAATATACATTAATGGATACACAACAGCAAAGTCAGATTGGCCTGCACGATTTCATTTCTATACAGATTATGATGCAGCTGCTAGAAAACAATATAGGAATGATCATGGCGGAAAATCAATCACTGTTCCAATATATCTCAAGGAGAAATTGAATTATACTTATAATAATGACCTCAATGGAAATCCACAACATTTAGGTGAGATGACAGGCTATACAATGCCTGAAGCATGGAGAAATTACAAGTTAGATGGGTACAGTTTCGTTAAGGAGAAGCGAAAGAATGCCTTTGCTAGATTCCGCGATTTTGTTGTTAGTCATGTTGTTGAAGATGTTATTAACGCTCTTAGGACTCAAAACATATTAGATATCACTCCTAAATTCAAGGCAAGACTAATTATGATGGCTACGTCAAAATTATGGAAACACTATATACTTAGTACAGTTGCTCGTAAACGTGGTTTATCTTCAGTAGAAAATGAAGAGTTTAAGAAATGGTGTAAGAAGAGTGAAGGAAAACGAATAGTTGATGCAGAAGTTTCAAGCCTATTATTACATGTTCTTCATACTAATGGAAATCATTGGACTGCTGAACAAAGAGCACAACTCAGAAATAAGATTTATAATGATTTCGGACACGCTATGGTAGAATCAGCTCAAGAAGTCAATGAACGTGAAAGGGAAAATTTGATACACGACCAATATACTGGACGAGAACAACAAAACATGCAGTACGACCATCGAAATGATGATGAAGGAGGTGAATGGCACGATGGTATCACACAAGAATATAATCGAGAACAGAATGGCGAATGGGAATTAGAAGATGATGAGGCATTTTTAAACTAAACATAATGTGAGTCTTTTTTTGCATATCTATTAATATGTAAATTGGAATGCAATTAGCTCCAGAAGGTGTTAAATTCTTATCAAAAACTATTTCTGATACTGCATCTGGTCAAATCAAACAAAAATCAGGAGGGTTCTTACAAAGAATTGGTACAAGAATTCAAAAATGGTGGAGAAGTAGAGGTTATCAAAAAATAGGTGAAATGGAATTATTTGATATACCTTCAGTTGCCACTCGGTCAATTCAATCAACAACTGATATAACTCCTATTTTAACTTGGTGCAATCAAGAAATGCAACCCTTACCTGATGAAACTTTTGATGATGAATTTGATGACCCTGAGAAAGCTGTTTTATCAATTAGAGCAACAGAAGAAATGTGTAACCAAATTAGAGATAGCTTAAAGAAACCATTTAAATTACTTGCAGAAAAATTAAATGAATTAGACGGGAATAATTATATTTCACAGAATGATTTGGTTAGAGATGATACAATAGATGTTGTTGGTAAATATGTCAATGGTGAGGTCCATTTAGAAGCAGAAGACACAATAACAGATGGAACAATTAAAGCAAGGTTTTTGGTCCAAAAAATTAGTGAATACAATGATGTTGATTATGAAGAGAATATAGTTACTATAAATATTACTGGTGGGGTAATAAATTATCAAGGAACAAATGATTTCCCTAGCTGCACCATGACTGCAAAGCAGACCCTTGCTGAAGGGCAAGTGAATGATATGGTATTTATTATATCAAATCCAAATAAACTTAGGGTTGGTGGAATACAGATTAAAGAAAATACATGTTTGAGACATATGGACTTTACACTAAATGATTTAGCATATACTTGTGATATAGATGCTTTACATAAGAAGATAAATGGAATGCATGAGCAGATAGAAAAGAATGATACAGCTCTAGCTACTACATTAAATGAATTCCCAACTGTTGATGAAGTAAATGAAGCATTAGATGAATTGAAAAATAATATGGTAAACATGGATAACCTGTATACAAAAGAGGAAGCGGATGTAAAATATCGAAGCAAAAATGATTTGATATTTAAAGATGCTGTCGATGTGCCTTTTGAAAATGTACAAGATAGTTCAGGATCGTGGGAAGTCAAAATAAAATTGACTAGGGGAACTCGCCTTGTTGGAACAATATCAAATAATGATGGCTTTGTAAAAGAGTTTGATTATTTGTTTGATTATAATGGTGTTATTACTGAAGATGGAGATGTTAATGTCGATTTTGAAATTGACGGAACAACTTATTACTTAACTTATTATAAAAGTGATAGTAATGGTCTGTGCTTTTATATCGATAATGGGGCAGACTATTTTGATACCAAATTAATATTAGCGGAAAAAATATTGAAGCAAGATAAAATAGCATTGAAAAGTGAGATTCCTGAACCTGTTGATTTGACCAATTATGCTTTGAAAAGCGAAAATGATGAACTGAAGACAAAATTAAATACTTATAGTAAATCTCAACAAGATTTGGCTCGTCTCGTTGGTGAACATGTTGCTAGTATCATAACAATAAATAGCAAAATTTCAAATTTAGAGAGTGAGAATGCAGCATTAAAGGATAGGTTAGCTGCGTTAGAAAATATTTTAACACTAATCAAGTATACATTCAGCATACCAAATAATAATACCATTCATTACCAATTTGAAAAACAACTTGATGCATATGAGGGAACACTCTATTTGAATTATAATGAAACCAGAGATAATGTTGTCAGTGAAAAAGAAATCAAAATCAATATATCATTCAATGTTAATAATACTCCTAAGTATGAATATCAATGCGAACCAAATAAGATATGGATAAACAATATTGAATTTCCATTAAGTAGTGGCAATTTAATGGTCAATGCAACAGCTAATTTCATAGCGATTAATTCGACATTCTTTACATCAAATGGTATCTTACTTGAAGATAACACTAAGAATGAGATGCATTCATTACTGTAAAGTATCATTTATTACTTTTCCGAGATGATAATACAAAAAGGTGTTTGCTCTTCAGCTGGATTTAGTCTCGGGTACATTTCAATCGTGGAAAATATTTTTTTATTCCATAATTTGGTGGTGCTCATCAAAACATCTATATCTTGGTGCATCTCTTTCTCTTTCCCTATCATAATCATCATTGTATTTCAAGACTGCTGCACGCCTAAATTTAGCATATCTGAATCCACTAAATGTATTCCTTTCATCTAGTACTTCAATGATGACATATCCATGCGAATCACATGTCCTAACATTTTTTTGTGAGTCGTATATTTGTTGTGTCTCACGTGATGTATAGTAGGGGTTTCTTAAAGTGAACTTTTTATACTGTGTCATAATTTTTAAATCAGAAGGGGTGTCCATTTAATAGCGGGAAAAAATTAATATACTACTTTTTGAATAGAGAACTTTTTGAATTATCAACTTTTTCTGAATGGGACTTTTTGAAATGGAAATTTTTTCTGAATAGAACTTTTTGAATAGAACTTTTTGAATGGGGTCCAGGGGCGGGAGCCCTTGGAGTAGCGCGAACGTAGCGTAGCGGAGAGAAGCGCGGTAGGCTGGGGCTTGCCGGAGCCTACCGTTAACTACTAATCCTTACAATGGCTCGATAAAAGTGCGTACATTTAGAGGATTTGTGAATAATATCGATCAAGGATATAGGCCAAATATTAATGTTGATGGAATTTCTGAAGAATTCGCTGATTTGATTGGAAGATGCTGGAATGCTGACCCTGACTGTCGTCCACCGTTCATTCAAATTGTAAAAGAACTTATGGATAAAAGGTAAGTCTATTTTACATCAGAATTGATTGATGAAAAGGAGTAATCAACCATACTTATGTAAAATAGACTTACGAGACGCTTATCTTAAGTATGGTTGATGAAAAGGAGTTTGATGATTATATTGAACTTGTTACAAAAGATTTAGACTTTTCTGATGTATCTGATCATCTTTAAATGGTAACAAAAACAATTTTTTTTTCTTTATTTATAAAATAAAAACTTTTTAATCTTACCAATAATATTAATAATAAAGAATTATTTTAAAAAATGTAATTAAATTTTTTGGTGGTGAACTTTTGCTATTGATTTATTTATGTCATGCCCATTTAAATATTATTGTTTTATTAATGATATTAACAAAGTTTCTTCAACAAAAGAGAGATATGAATTTGAATTCAAAAGTAAGTCATTTTGACAGTGGGATTTAATGCATTGGCTTCAAGCTTCAATTTATCATAGGTTTCAATTCTCAAAAACTTCTCTTTTTTCTTTTCATAGTTATGCTGATCAAAAAACTCCACGTCTTTCATCATCATAGATTTAAATAGAATACGTTGCATTTTGATTTTAATTAATGAATTAATCTCATTCCATAAAAATCGTGAGAGTGAAAGAAAAAATGATACATCTCATTTAATGTAAAAAAAGAAATGCTAAAAATGCTTCAGATTTTATATAAATTTTTTCTTAATCATCAATGAATATATTTTAAAGTATTTTGTGATTATATTTTACACTATGATTTAAATAACGTTGAAAAAAAAAATAGAATAATTTATCATTAACAAAATCTCAAGGGCAGCGACCAATGTCCCTACTTTAACGGTCACTGTTAACGGTCATATTGGTAGGGACAAATGGAGCAGCGACAAATGTCCCTACTTTAACGGTCATTTTTAACGGTTATAGTATATATTTACCTGTAAAAACAACGAGAGATGTGAATTTTATGATAAATTACGCATAAAATGTTTTAACAAAGCTAGGTTACAAAAATGTTTATAAGACGAATTCAAAAAAACTGAAAATTCAGATAAAAATTAGAATATGATTTATCCAAAAAAAAAAACTTAATAAATTAGTCGAAATGTTAACGTTAACATTATACAAAAGATATTTATTTAAATTAAAACAAAATATTCTTCTATATTAGGAAAAAATATTATTAGTAATTTCTTTATCTGCATTTATAAAAATATTTTTAAGTTAAATAGCATGTGAAGTTCTTATAAATAGTTTTGTTTGATGTTTTCATGGTCAAAAAAGTTGAATGCATCTATTTCTTGAAAAAAGTGTGAATAGGTGGTCATGGATTTTTTAATAAAAATAATTTTTTTTTCCATCATTGCTAAAACAAAGTAATTTCTTTTTATCAAATGATTTTTTAATTATATAATTACATATTTATCTAATATATGTAAGGAAATGCTTTAAAATTTGAAAATTACTTCGATCTTTACTAAAAAGTAATCGAATATTAAAATATATTCAGTTTGAATTTTATTAGAAGAATCTATTATATTATGCAAAGAACTAATTCTACTTTTGTCTTTTTAAGTTTTTGATCATATTTTTTAGGTTTATCAAATATTTTTGCCTTTGAAAATTACGATTTTTTAGCAAAATTATAATTTTTTATTGTAAAAAGCACTAAAAATAAAGATTTATTCATTTTAATACTATTTTAAATAAAATATATTAAATAAATTATTCACATTTTCTTATGCAATGAGTAAGGATATTTATAACCTCATTTATAAAAATAAAAAAAGATTTTCTATATGTTTGACCGTTATTAATGACCGTTAAAGTAGGGACAAATGGAGCAGCGACAAATGTCCCTACTTCACCTCACAAATATAATATCCGTTAAAAATGACCGTTAAAGTAGGGACATTTGTAATTTCCCAAATCTCAATTGGACGATACAACTTTTTTATAGTAAAAATCAGTTAAGTGCCGAAATAAAGTTCGGTGAAAGTAAAAATTTGTAAAAAGGGCAGACATATTTTTTTTTTTTTAATTTTCCTTTTTTTAAGTTATAACTTAAAAAGTGAACCATCTCATTAATTCAATCGTTTATTCAAAGTTTTTGTGAAGGAAAAAACATGAAAGAATTGACAGAAATGTCGAAAGTGTTCCAGATTCCAATTGAAAAGTTCGAAAATGACATGAATACAGAGTTATCTAAAGAAAAAAAGAAAGAAATTCTCGAACTTTTCACAACATATAATAAAATTCGATCAGAAGAAGAATTCAACGATATTGAATATGATCTACATGAAGCGTGCAAAGAAGGTGACCTCGAAATGCTTAAAATATTTCTCAGTGAAAAGATCGAAGATTCCACATGCATTCTTACATTCAAAATCGATGAAACAAATCAAACAGCTTCAGTGTTTGAAGTTGAAAGAGATTTTAAAGAAGTCTATATTCCACGAACAGTTAAACATGAATGTACTGAATACTTGATCACTAGCATTATTGGTATCTGTTGTAATACCAAAACAGTCAAATTTTGTGAAGATTCTGCAGTTAAAACTTTTTACAAATCTGCATTTTCATGTTCAAATGTTGAAGAAATTTATTTCCCATCGAGTTTGAAAGAATTGAAAGAAGGATGGTGTTGTGAAACAAAAAATTTGAAGAAAATTATAATTTCACCATTGAATGGTCAATTTGAATTCAAAGAAGACAAATATCTATTTTGTAAAAGTGAACCAAATAAAGATGAATTTGACGAACTTTTATTTGTACGACGTGACATCGAAGAATTTTCTATTCCATCAAATATCAAAATCATCTCATCATATTCATTTCATTATTCAAAGATCAAATCAATTTGTATTCCACCAAAAGTATCAAAAATATGTAACTCTGCTTTTTCAGATTGCTACAATCTTCTCAAAGTCGAAATTCCAAATAATTCAAATTTACAAACAATTGAATCATTTGCATTTTCACATTGCAAAATTGAATCAATTTTTATTCCATCAAATGTATCAAAAATATGTAACTCTGCTTTTTCAGATTGCTGCAACCTTCTCAAAGTCGAAATCCCGAAAAATTCAAATTTACAAACAATTGAATCATTTGCATTTTGTTATTCAAAAATCGAAGAAATTTATTTCCCATCGAGTTTGAAAAAATTGAAAGATGGATGGTGTAAAGGAACAAATTATTTGAAAAAAATCATAATTTCACCATCGAATGGTCAATATGAATACAAAGAAAATAAATATTTAATTTGTAAAAGTGAACTAAGCAAAGATGAATTTGATGAACTTTTATTTGTACGACGTGCTATCGAAGAATTTTCTATTCCATCAAATATCAAAATCATCTCATCATATTCATTTCACTTTTCAAAGATCAAATCAATTTGTATTCCATCAAAAGTATCAAAAATATGTAATCATGCATTTTCAGAATGCAGAAATCTTCAAATAATTGAAATTTCTGAAGAATCAAAATTGAAATTATTTCCATTACCAGCTTTCAAAAGTAGTCAGCAAGTTATTAAAAAAATTGATTAAGTATAGGGTGTCCAGTTGGTGTAGCATCTCAGGATCTGATAAATAAATAATAAATGTAAATATGCGATAAATGATCGCATGCTGTATTATGATTATTGCCATTGATTCATATATTGAAATGTTATCTGTAACCAGAAAAACCGTTTTCAAAACTGCCGTTTAAAATTTTATTGAAATTTATTAAATCCGTCATTATAATACTTTAATTTTAATGCTGTTTAAACAATATATAATTTCATTCAAATAATATTTTATAATAATGTGTATATATTCTATTTCAACAAATATCAAAAATAATAAGCATATATCTTTGCTATTTTTATCTTAAAAAAAACATGCCAAAAAAAAAAAAAAAAAAAAAAAAAAAAACAAATTGTAATAAAATTTTGATCTTTCTGGATGAGAAAAATAGACTTGAAGATAATATATTAATATTGGCATCTCTGAATCATTCGGAAAATATCGATATTTTAAAAATGTAAGCGCCAATTCAAATGACCCGATTGTATTCTGAGCATGACACTCTTAGATTCATTTTCATTTTTTAATTTGATTGATAAAAATTCTAAAAAATATACTTTGAAAGATGTAAATAAGGTCAATTTAAGGTGAATTAAAATTGTTGTTTATTGATTAATGCGTATTATTCCAGCTAAGTGTTGTGGAATTGTTGCATTTTGGATTGTTGTTGAATAGAATAAGTGATTCCCTACTTGCTGAAGCTGAGAATTTTCAGGGAAAACAATAGACCTAAGATCGCAGTCAGAGAAAGCATTGTCTTGTATTTGTGTCACACTGGGTGGAATAGAAATAGAAGCAATCGAGGAAGACATGAATGCTGATGGGCCAATAATTCTCAATTCAGAATTTGGATCAAATGAAAACAAGCGTAATGATCTGCATCTGCCAAAAGCGCGCTCACGAATCTCAGTCACATTATGAGG
>JAPFFF010000346.1:0-25390 GCA_039105265.1 Tritrichomonas musculus | reverse complement strand
TCGGAAATCTGCTGAAGTTTGGAATCTTGTGATTTTTGATCATTCTTAATTTGACGAATTTGCCCTTGAAAATCTTGATTTTGTAAAGAAGTAAGTTGCTTTTCGATTTGTTGCTGATCATTTGAAAGTTTTGTAAATGATGAAGCTGTATCATCTAATTTCTTAGCAATTTCATCGAATTTTTGGATGCTATTTCGGCAATTTTGAAGATCTTCTTGAGAAGCATAGTTTTCATTTATGACATCAAGCGCATTCTTTAATGAGTCAACATCTGATCTTATTTTTTCCATATCAACATCAGGTTGTCTATCATTCTTTTTACGAGGAGAGGAAGGAGTCGATTTTTTCATTTTAAAAAGTTCAAAATCATCTCGAAGTGATTGCAAATTTGCATTTAAGGTGGTTATAACTTCACTATTTTCGTTACTTTGCTTATTAATTTGATCTATATCAATTTTAATACAAGCTATATTGCTTTCTGTAGTTTCAATGAAATTAGCGAAAGAAGAGCTTGATGCTTCTTTATTATCTTCATCGATACTTTTTTGAAAATCTTTTTGAATTGTGGTAATTTGATTTGTGAATTGAGTATTTTGTGGATTACAAGTAATTAGTGTTTGCAATATTTGTTCAATGAAAGTTTGCTGGTTAATTAAAATGGCTTTCATCTTCGTTATATTATAAGAAGAAAAACTCCCTTTATCTGTTGAGGGAGTCAGCATTTCCATTTTATAAATAAATTTCACTTTTTAAGAGAAAAATCTGAAACATTCAGAAATTTAAGTAGAATGATTTTAACGGATATAATTTTGAATACTAATATAAACTAAATTAAATACTTTTTAACGTACAAATTAAATAATTAACGTCAATTATTGTATAAATGACAAAACATATGTTTTATAAATAAATTAAATTCAGAACATAAGTCTCGATCTTTTTATAGTATTTAGTAATTTAATTTAAATGAGATTAAAGTTTGACATTCATAACATTAAAAAAAAATCAAAATTTTAACGTCATATCTGACTCATTGATAGTTTAATAGTTAAAAAAAGTTAATTTTTATGTAAGTCTCATGAAATATATTTCATTTTAAATAACGTTCTTTTTTATTTAGCATTTCATTAATATGAATGTTAGTTTATTAGATTTCCAAAAAATTCATCCGCCAATTCATACTCCGAGATTTTCTGTTCGTTTTAGAACGCAGGGATCAAATACACCGCAAGTTGGGTGCTTTAAAAATCAATTTATTGGAATCGAAATAAATTTATTAAAAGAGATTCAAGACATCGAATCAATTCATAAACCTACAAGTAAACGTAAAAAGAAAGCACTTTTGAATGCGCTTGAAGATGCAGGTAATTTAGATTATGGTTTTAAAGACCAAGTTCTTTACGCTCTGTCTCTCTTAAATCCAATCAAGGAAGAAGAGGAAGAAGAAAAAGTTAATGTTTTTAGAATGACATCAGCGAAAGATCTTATTGCTACGGAAAACGAGTTAACCGAAAAAAGACTTCAAAAACAGAATCTAGAAAAGAGACTAACAGACTTAAGAGAGAAGCTTAAAATAATAGACGATAAAGAAAAACAAATGAAAGAAGATATTGCTAAAATGAAAGAAGAGTTAATGTATAAAAACCATCGTTTTGAAGGATTTAGAAACATTAGAGACCGTATTGAAGTTCTTCAAATGGCATTTGATTCAATTTTTAATCATTCACAAGAAGAAGATACAGATTCAGCGACAAGTGATTTAATGAAGGAAAATCATAGGCTACGAAAAAATTTAATGAAGCTTAAATATGAATTATATACAGTTAATCAAATTTCGAGACGAATAAAGTTTTTAGAAGATGAAAGTGACATAGATGATGATTAACTTTTGCTTTTTTTATTAATTGTTTTTATAAATGTTATTTATTTTGTTTTGTAAATTTTATAAAGCAGTAAATTCCAATCTCTGTGAGCTCACCTTGCTGGTTAAGTAATTAACAAACCTTGTCAGAAAATTTATTCATTTATCATTAAAATTGAATTTTTTATATTATTTAAAAATCATCAACAAAACTTAATAAAGTTGATTTATTCATACAATATAATACAGCTCGGAATTATTACTGTTGCGTTATTTTACAGTAATAAGCAAATAAAAGAGCAATTTGAAAATTTTCAAAAATTTTTAAAAATTTAAAATTAAAAATTTTAGTGTGTAATTTTTTAGCACAGTGCTGCAGCACAGAGAACTTTTTGTATGTATATATGGTCCAGATAAACTTTTTGAGAAATAAAAATTAATATTTTTTAAACAAAATAGCATGGATAGAAAAACCATTCAAAAAGTGGCGTAGAAAAAAACGATTGTCCCTTTTTTTTATATAGGGCCCAATATGTCATCATTTTAATTTTCTATAATAAAATTTTATATCAATAACAAAAAATATGTTATTGATACAAAAATCATTTATTAATAACCAATAATTAGTATTTGTAACAAAAAAATAGTACGCCTTCATTTTTCGCCCAAAAAATTAAAAACAAGGGCGATTTATTTTTATGAATTGAGTACGTTTATTTTTTTTTATTTTATTTTTTTTTAATATATATATATATTAAATTAGGTAATTGTAAAGCTATGTTATTAATAATGCTTTTTTGGCAGATTTAATATTTTTTGTCACATTCAAAAATTGAGGAATTTTATATTGCCCGGAGAAAACCTTTCAATTCATTTTACATCGCCCGGCGGTTCCTTTCAAATGATCATATAAACCTTTGAATTTCCTATTTTGGTCACTTTTCCGCCCAAAATGCCACTTTTTTTCGCCCCAAGAATTTGAAAACTTTACAACCAAATTTCATAAATTTTCAAATTCTATGAGTATGTTCAAATTTCATTATTCTATGAGTATTCTCAATTTCAATTTTTTTGAATAAATTCATTGAATTAGTATTTTTTATTAAATGTTAAAAGCATTTATTTTTAAAAGTTTAAATATATTTTCATGATTAATTTTCTGAGAATAACCGCTGCCCATTGATATTTAACAAGTAAAGGCGATTAATGAAGGCGTAAAAAATAGTATATGTGACGAAATTTTTTTATCTAAAACAAAAAAAAATCATCTATAACAAAATTTTTTTATCTATAACGAAATTTTGTATCTGTTACGAAAATTTTGTATGTGTTACGAAAATTTGGTTTTTAATACAAAATATTTGTATTGTTTACAAAATTTTTGTATTTAATACAAATTTCTTGTTATAGTAAAGGTAAATATACTCCCATTTGTATGATAATTTATATTTTACTCAATTATTAATTTATATATATAATAATAATAAATATTTAAAAGTATATTTTAGGATTTTATTTATATATTTCCAAGATATTTATATTTATTATATTTGTGAAGTTTAAGGATAAAGTTGGATTTAAATTTAATTGAAAAAATTGAATTTGCACAGAAAGTATTGAATATACATTGAATTTATTTCTATAGGTATTCAATATTTTCAAAGCTCCTCTTATATCAATCCCAAAAAAACAAATCCCACAGGATTTTCTAATGAATTTTTAGTTGTGTATTATGTTTTAATGAACGTGAAATCATCGAGATTTTTTGATCATACCAATAAAATGGTTAGAAAATGATTGCATAAAAAAGTGAAAAAATCAGATATTTGGATCATGTAATGAATAAGTATTTACTAATAAAAAGTTTATATTCAAAATATGCATTAATTATATATAAAAGTGAATGTAGTTTTGTAGGTCTATCACTGTCATACATGAAATTAAGAGAACTTTTTATCGAAATTTCAGACCTCCTTTTTTTTATCTGTTGATTTTATTGAACCCATATTGAAAATATATAAAATCCCGAAGATTTCCAATTAATGTACATAATTTATGAAAATAAATATAAAATATTCATTTGGAAAATGATATTGGAATATCGTACCATTGAAAAAAATTCAATTATTTTCATATAGGTAGTTGGATCTTCTAGAAAGAAGCAATTTTAACATTTAGAAAAGGTATGATCATACTAGATAATATGTCGCTAATAATTCGTTATATCAGGAATTTTAATAAATGAATCAGAAAAAGAAATATGATTGCATTTTTTGGATTTTCTTGAGTAAAGCCTATATATTTTGATTGTCAATCAATGTAGCATACTGTGATACCATTTTGATATGGAAAAATAGAATCCTAATTGAGAAATTTTTTGCTCAAATTGAACCATTTGGATGAAATTTCTTAAGGGTGTAGTATGAACACTAATATCTGGATAAATAAGTAGTATATAACTATTATATTATATAATCAATGATTATGATTTTTTTAAACATAAAATATTATGTTATTAAATAAAAAACAATTTTTTATTATTGTATATTTATAAAACATTAATTGAATTAATAATTGCTTTTTTGAATAAATAAAATAGGATTTATTTGAAAAAAAAATTGAATTATTCATTTTTCAAATGAGAATATCTCATTAAAAATTAAATATAGAATTGTTTAAATATCCATATATCCAGATGTTATTTCAATAAAATAAAAATAGATTGTAAAAGAATCAAAATTATAATTTTCTGGAAAATGAAGATAATATAAGCAAGATGTGATCATGCAATATTTTATTTATTTATATGAAAAAATATTATAAAATCAAATTGTTAATATAAGTATTCATATAAAAGTTATCTATTATAAATACATGTTTTTTTAAAGCGCTTTGAAATTTTGTTACAAATGAATTAAAATTGATTAATAAAAAACTTTTTTTAAAATAGAATAAAAAAAAAAATCTCTCTGTCAGATTAAACTTCTTTGTGAGTAAAAAAAATAATGCTGCTTTATAATTTCATTCATCAAAAATTGAATGACTACATAGATCCACAAATAGTCCGTTAATCAAGAAAAATTGAAAAACTATGTAGTCCTTCAACATGAAAAATGAATCAATTATTCATTAAAAATTCGAATCTATGAATTTTAATAATTAACTTGACAGAGCCATTTTTGGGATTTTGGATATATTTATAAAAAAATGATATCAAATTTTATTTCCTTATGATAAAAACTTCATCTGATTTTTTTATATGTATAAAACATTTCAAAGTGAATATGTGTATAGATATTTTTTTAAAAAAGTTAATATTCATATGTTCAAAACTACGATTTCAAGTCTAAAATTTTGAAAGATCATTCAATTTTCTGAACATTCGTTTATTAATAAAAATTTTTATTCTAAAAGCAAGAGACTGCAAAGCTGCTAAATATGATGTTAGGCAAGATTAAAATCAGGACAGTGAATAGGAATATGTCAATTTTTTCGCAAAACTGCTATGATTATATTAACGATGTATAAGTAGATAAATATTATGAAGGAGCAAGAGTAATATTTCTAAAATTGCTGAAAAAGTATTCATAAATAGCTGGAAAACCGTTGACTATTAGTTAATTGATTCGAAAATCATAATCAACGAATAGTGTAAAATCTGGCATGTAATGGAAGTCAAGTTGTTATATGCATCTATACAAATATGAACCACTGGTTTTTGTCCGTATTTTATTTTAAGTATTGTTTCAAATTTGTTGGAATAAAGCCATGTAATATGAAATTGACCAATAATGATTAATTTTGTATCGATCATGATTCAAAAATATTGAAAAAATCTATTTAAAATTTTTGAAAGTTTTGTCATAATCAATTCAATTTTTAAAATCATAATTTCTTATTTATAAAATTATAAAATTATTATATATTATATTTATATATTTTAAAAAATTTTTTATATAATATAATTCGATAATTTTACTAATAAATCACTTTTTAATGAGATAAACTCATTCATACTGCACCCTTAATAACGATAAATTTTGTTTAGTATTCAAATTTCGAAAATAAAAATACATTTTTTTTAAATATCTTTTTCATTTCTTTTCGATTAAATTGAGAAACTATTAATATAATATATAAATTCAATTCTAAAAGATTAATACTATTTAAAATAAATATTAATGGTAATTTAATTAATAAAATTTACATATATGGGGTTTTATTTTTATTTAACTTTTCAATATAGTTTATTTTTTCAATGCTTTAAGTATTTTTTCGATAATCGATAAACATTTCAATTATATTTAAATCAACTTTATTATTTATTTTAAAGTATTTCAAATATAAAAGAATTTAATAATGAAATTAATTGAATTCCAAAAATATTAACTGAAAAATATTTTTCAGAAATAATTATATATTTTTTTTCCTTTTATCTTGTTAAATAAAACAAATTATAAGAAAAAATTTTAGGTTAAAATAAAAAAACTGAACTAGATAATAAAAATTAAAAAAATATTTTTTCTTTTGATTCTCCAAAAATAAAAGAATAAAAAAAATAGAAACCAATATGTTTTTTGAGTTTCTTTTGATTGCATATTTGGTTAAATAAATAGAAAAAGTTCTGGGATGGACAAATATTCTTTGAAAAATAAATCCTGTGAGAATTCTAAACAATTGTTCATTTTAAGGATTTGGAATTCCATTTTTAAATATTCTATTTTTTAGCTGAAAAATCATTTTCTAAATATCTGGCATATGTTTAAAAATGAGTAAAAATATCAAGATATTAGAAAAAAAAATTTTTACTTTATTTTTTCAAAAAAGCATGCTTATTGCAATCTCTACAGGCAAGAAACTTGTTTCACTTAATCTGAATCAAAGACGTTAATTCAACTCATATTTTTAAAAAAAATATGTTATATAACTAAGTACGAATTAAAAATTATAATGCATTTTATTAATCGTATCGATTTAGAAAATTATAATCAACTTATTTCTAATGCATAAAGTATTGAATATATTGGAATATTATATATGTTAGCGTGTCATATCATAAAAAGCTATTTATTCTAAAAATTGGCTGAACAATTGCTCTTATTTTTATATCACTTTTGTTTTTTGTAATAATTGAAAACATTGAATGAAATATTAATGATAAAATAGATAATATATAGAAAGAGGCATTCATAAAATGATTATACAAAGAAATTTAATAATATTTATTGATTTGAATGTATATAATCCAATGCTGAAACGAAAAAATGAGATTAGAATTTTAAAAAGACGTTAATTTACTTCTTATAAAAAACAAAATTTTATATCAATAACAAAAAATATGTTATTGATACAAAAATCATTTATTAATAACCAATAATTGGTATTTGTAACAAAAAAATAGTATATGTGACGAAATTTTTTTATCTAAAACAAAAAAAAATCATCTATAACAAAATTTTTTTATCTATAACGAAATTTTGTATCTGTTACGAAAATTTTGTATGTGTTACGAAAATTTTGTATATGTTACGAAAATTTTATTAGTATTGTAAAATTTCCTATCAGTTATAATTTTTTATATAAGAAACAAATGGCATGTTATATAAAATAAAAATTATGATACTTCCGGCCCATATCAAAAATTTTTAATTTGACAATTTTGAGCAAAATCCCAAATCGCAGTCATAAGAAGACAAAAAATTGAATGGGCCTGCAGTAGTAATTCCGAGCTGTACAATATATTTTTAGATAATATAATAATAATAATATATGGTAAACTATAAAAACAAAACAAAACAAAAAAACTGCAATCAATTCACTGTTATCATTGATTCTGGATCATCTGGATTCACGTATCCTTCAACTTGATATGCTTTTCCTTTCGGATCTTTTGCCAAAAAGATGAAAATTAGGCTTACAACCAAACAACCAGCACTAAAAACCCACAATCCGTAGATGTATCCAATAGTTTTATATTTCGTTGTTGAACCTTGAACAAATCCATAATGCTTGAGAATCATCCCAGTGAATGGCATGAAAGCAGGAGATGAAAAGAAGCAAAATCCATTCAACCAGCCTGCTGCAGTTGCTGCTGCTTCTGGATGGTAGTATTCTGTCAACATTGGATAATAAGAAACCCATAATGCAGCTGTAGCAACTGATAAAATAAAAAATAAAATTGAAATTGACAATACTTCTAAAGACGGGCGTTTAATAGATGAATTTGAATCGCTTTCGTTTCCTCCTGATAAAAAAATGAAAGGTAAACATGAAATAATGCCAATAACTGTCCATATGATACAATTAAGTTTTTTGGAACGCATTAAATCGTGAATATAAGGAAGAAAAAGTGATCCAACGTTTGTTCCAATTGATAGAGCAATTAATAAATAGCTTGATTTAACTTTAGTATATCCAAAAGTATCCATCAAATATGTACAACCCCAGCTTCCACTAATATTGTAAAACATGCCATTGCTAAAAAAGGCAAAAAATCCGAGATACCAAAAAGATGGAAAACTAAGAACACTTTTGAAGTTAGACACAAGTTTATGCCATTTTTGTGAAATCGACCATCTTGATGTGTCTTCGGCAAGTAATTCATTAACTGGGTAATATCCATATGAAACTGGATTTCCACGAACAAATAGCAGCGTTAAAATGCTCAATATACATGCTGAGATAGATATAATGTAAAAGCACCAGCGCCATCCAATCGCCTCTGCAAGTAGTGCAAGAGGAGCTTGTGCAAAAAGTGCACCACATCCAGCAACAAATAGAAAGACGCCAGAAACTTTGGCATAATCTTTAAGTGGAAACCAGTTCATTTGAATACGGTTAGCAGGGCAATAAACAAGCGCAGAGCCTATTCCAACAATAAAGCGTCCAATATAGCCAACAAATAAATTTTTGCTTATTCCACAGATAAATGCGCCAATTGCAGCAAGAATTGTACTTCCTGAAATCAAATACGATGGTTCAACAACATCTGCTAATAGTCCTGAAAATGGCTGAAGAATCGAGTAAGGATAATAAAATAATGATGAAAAGATACCTATTTTTGACGGATCAACCCCATAAGATTTTGCCATATCATCTGCGAGAACAGTAGAACAAGACCTTTGAAAATAAACAATAACATCACAGAGAACAATTATTATAAATATTGTAATTCTTCTGATTTTAAAACCAGTTGTATCATTTGATTTTTTTGCATATCCATCAGTTACTGAAGTTAAAAGAGATGGTAAATTTGAATCATAATCATTCATAAATTTGAAGTAAAAAATAGCTCAATTGAATTTTGATTTTATTGATAAAAACTATGAAAAGTTCATTCACAATTTTTTTGTTCTCAAAAAAACTAATAATAATAATTAATAATAATGTCTATTCAATAGACTCTATTGTGCACTAATATGAGTTTTATAGTCATGTTTTCACTTTTTCTAAAAGCTTTCAAAAAAAAAAAAAAAAAAGGCCAAAGGATCAACACTACCGATTTTAACGTCGGAATAAGTTTTCAAAAAGTTTATTTCAGAAAAATATTGAATATATAATAGAGGCGCCATTAAAATGAAATTAAATTAATATTTTTTAGATTCAATTTTTATTTATTTTTGTTTATATTCTACAATCGCAAGCCTGACGGAACAGCATAAGTTGGTACGAGACGAATCGCTCACTCATTTTCGCATATTTTAGATCAGCAATTGCACGAAGTCAGCATCGCCATTTATTGTCACAATTTGTTTATATTCTACAATCACAAGCCTGACAGAACAGCATAAGTTGGTACGAGACGAATCGCTCACTCATTTTCGCATATTTTAGATCAGCAATTGCACGAAGTCAGCATCGCCATTTATTGTCACAATTTGTTTATATTCTACAATCACAAGCCTGACAGAACAGCATAAGTTGGTACGAGACGAATCGCTCACTCATTTTCGCATATTTTAGATCAGCAATTGCACGAAGTCATCATCGCCATTTATTGTCACAATTTGTTTATATTCTACAATCACAAGCCTGACAGAACAGCATAAGTTGGTACGAGACGAATCGCTCACTCATTTTCGCATATTTTAGATCAGCAATTGCACGAAGTCATCATCGCCATTTATTGTCACAATTTGTTTATATTCTACAATCACAAGCCTGACAGAACAGCATAAGTTGGTACGAGACGAATCGCTCACTCATTTTCGCATATTTTAGATCAGCAATTGCACGAAGTCAGCATCGCCATTTATTGTCACAATTTGTTTATATTCTACAATCACAAGCCTGACAGAACAGCATAAGTTGGTACGAGACGAATCGCTCACTCATTTTCGCATATTTTAGATCAGCAATTGCACGAAGTCATCATCGCCATTTATTGTCACAATTTGTTTATATTCTACAATCACAAGCCTGACAGAACAGCATAAGTTGGTACGAGACGAATCGCTCACTCATTTTCGCATATTTTAGATCAGCAATTGCACGAAGTCAGCATCGCCATTTATTGTCACAATTTGTTTATATTCTACAATCACAAGCCTGACAGAACAGCATAAGTTGGTACGAGACGAATCGCTCACTCATTTTCGCATATTTTAGATCAGCAATTGCACGAAGTCATCATCGCCATTTATTGTCACAATTTGTTTATATTCTACAATCACAAGCCTGACAGAACAGCATAAGTTGGTACGAGACGAATCGCTCACTCATTTTCGCATATTTTAGATCAGCAATTGCACGAAGTCATCATCGCCATTTATTGTCACAATTTGTTTATATTCTACAATCACAAGCCTGACAGAACAGCATAAGTTGGTACGAGACGAATCGCTCACTCATTTTCGCATATTTTAGATCAGCAATTGCACGAAGTCAGCATCGCCATTTATTGTCACAATTTGTTTATATTCTACAATCACAAGCCTGACAGAACAGCATAAGTTGGTACGAGACGAATCGCTCACTCATTTTCGCATATTTTAGATCAGCAATTGCACGAAGTCAGCATCGCCATTTATTGTCACAATTTGTTTATATTCTACAATCACAAGCCTGACAGAACAGCATAAGTTGGTACGAGACGAATCGCTCACTCATTTTCGCATATTTTAGATCAGCAATTGCACGAAGTCAGCATCGCCATTTATTGTCACAATTTGTTTATATTCTACAATCACAAGCCTGACAGAACAGCATAAGTTGGTACGAGACGAATCGCTCACTCATTTTCGCATATTTTAGATCAGCAATTGCACGAAGTCATCATCGCCATTTATTGTCACAATTTGTTTATATTCTACAATCACAAGCCTGACAGAACAGCATAAGTTGGTACGAGACGAATCGCTCACTCATTTTCGCATATTTTAGATCAGCAATTGCACGAAGTCAGCATCGCCATTTATTGTCACAATTTGTTTATATTCTACAATCACAAGCCTGACAGAACAGCATAAGTTGGTACGAGACGAATCGCTCACTCATTTTCGCATATTTTAGATCAGCAATTGCACGAAGTCATCATCGCCATTTATTGTCACAATTTGTTTATATTCTACAATCACAAGCCTGACAGAACAGCATAAGTTGGTACGAGACGAATCGCTCACTCATTTTCGCATATTTTAGATCAGCAATTGCACGAAGTCATCATCGCCATTTATTGTCACAATTTGTTTATATTCTACAATCACAAGCCTGACAGAACAGCATAAGTTGGTACGAGACGAATCGCTCACTCATTTTCGCATATTTTAGATCAGCAATTGCACGAAGTCTTTTACAATGTATTATTTAATTATTTTAATTTTATTTATTTGAACATAAACTCTCTAGTTATTAATTTTTATATTAAAATATATATTTTATAATATTATATTTAATATTTTTCTAAATCTGATTTTTTTATTTATCATTATTGAAGCATTTTCTATACCTACATCATTTTATAAAAGTAAAATTTATACGAAATGTATACAACACTCATTTAATTCATCTTTTTTCATATTAAAATTACCAAACAAATAAGTTCTGAATTATTATTATTAAACAAATTTCATTTCCAAAATGAGTTTGAATGAATCTTCCAATTCAGATCCCTCAAGATTCTGTCTAGTATCGAATACCAGACAGAATCTCAACTCAACCGATACAATAATTGACTCGCATCATCAGTTTTACTTATATGATCATTCAAGTTATCCAAATGTAACTAACAAAGACAGAAATATCGATATTTTCTCTTTTATGTTTTTTTTAAGTACATTTGATAATAAAAATTTCAGAGCAACGCATGAAAGCAATCAAACAATTAAATTTCAAGGTACAGTGCTAAACCATCGAATGATTATACACGAAAAAAACAGTAGTAAAGCATTGTTCAAAATTCGTTTCAATTCAACAGGAACAAAATGCACCATTCAAATAATAGGTACATCAGATTTAGTAAAATACAATCAAACCCAAATCAAGACACAGAATTACACAATTAATGCTTATGTTTATGGAAATGAAATCATTAAATCCAATTTAGCACAAAACAAGTTTAAAATCAAAAATAACATATTCTTATCTACTATTTCTCATATTTTTAATAGTTCTAGTAATCCATCAAGTTTTGCTTCTGTTCTTTTTTATTCAATTTCGCCGAAATCACCAAAAGTACAGAAACAAGAATGGAGAAAATATTTAAATCCAGACGGCTCATTAGAAGGTGTTTTTGAAAAACTTGGAGGAACTTTGTGCATTTACAAAGGTTATGGAAATTACCATTATTCAGAAACTCCGATAATTGGCTTTGTTTGGTTTCACCAACACTTAGAAACATTTATGGACTTAAGCACAACCATTGAACTTGATACTTCCTTTAAAGTATTATCCCCAGATGTATTTTGCATACCTCAAATGATATTCAGGAACACAGGAATTCCCTTAGCATTGGTTGTTGGACCGAGAGAAAGTGCCGACTTGTATTCATTGTTTTTTGAAGGCTTGAAAAAACTGCACCCAAATAATTTGATATTCAATGAATTTGTTCAAAAAAATTATTTGACTGATCAGCATACATCATTTAAAAAGCTTTCTAAAAGATATAATCTCTCGATTTATCACTGCCTTGTACATCTCATTAGAAATTGCGGAGCCAAATCTGCCCTATCTCTTTTAATTAGAGATATGCTTTTTTGCATTTCTGAAAAAACATTTAAAGCCAACCGAGACAAATGGCAATCAATTTTTAACGAACTAACAAAAGATCCAAAATCACATGCTAACAATCATAGCAAATTATTTTATAAAATACTTGGTAAAGAAGTAAATGGTAATATAGTTAGGAAGCAAAAATATGCTCCACTTTATGCAAGGATAGAACATGTAATTCCTACGACAACCAATCATTCAGAGAGCTATCATTGTTATTTAAACAATACAATACCTAACAGGAACACAAAATTAATGACACGTGTTGCTATGGTGGCACATAAAATAAATGAAAGACTGTCAAATCTTAATGACTCTATTATTCGAAATTTCACAGAATATGTAAAAGATTTGAGAAAAAAAGCTCATCATGATATTGAGTTGCATCCAGATAATCGCGATAAACACAGCCTCCTTGAATGTGATTGTGAAAACTCATTATATTATTCCTTATTATATGGAACAAGTGCACCTTGCATTCATACTATTTTAAATGAGTTTTGGGAAGAAAAAAGCTCAGTTAAAAAATGGTTTGAAGGAAAAGAAATAATTTTGGGAGATATTCAAACCAATTTGAATATCATTTCCATAGATGAAGTGTTAGAATTCAAAGAAGATGAAAACTTTTTGAAAAAGACAACCGCAATACCTGACAAAATTGATATTATTAACAAAACAAAATATTCAGATAAGAATGCTCAAATAATATATGAGTGCCATTGTGAATTATCAAATGTTATGAGCATTGATGAATATGAAGTTTCTTCTATAGCAATGATAGTTCAAGAAAAACTACTCAAAGAACAAAAAAATATATCATTAAAGGAAAAGTTTCCTGAAAAATATTATGCAAAGATGCATGTCAAAATTTGGAAAGAAGCGTATATTGCAAAAAAAATGATTGATTCATTTTAAAACAAAAGTATAAATAAAACAAAATATAGGAATTACGAGCAAATTAATTTTTTTTTAGTCTAAAATTATAATTAAAAAATGATTAGTGAGATTAAAAGGTTTCATTTCATGTTATGTTGTTTCCAAAAGCTTACGATTGAAGAATATAAACAAATTGTGACAATAAATGGCGATGCTGACTTCGTGCAATTGCTGATCTAAAATATGCGAAAATGCGTGAGCGATTCGTCTCGTACCAACTTATGCTGTTCTGTCAGGCTTGTGATTGTAGAATATAAACAAATTGTGACAATAAATGGCGATGCTGACTTCGTGCAATTGCTGATCTAAAATATGCGAAAATGAGTGAGCGATTCGTCTCGTACCAACTTATGCTGTTCTGTCAGGCTTGTGATTGTAGAATATAAACAAATTGTGACAATAAATGGCGATGATGACTTCGTGCAATTGCTGATCTAAAATATGCGAAAATGAGTGAGCGATTCGTCTCGTACCAACTTATGCTGTTCTGTCAGGCTTGTGATTGTAGAATATAAACAAATTGTGACAATAAATGGCGATGCTGACTTCGTGCAATTGCTGATCTAAAATATGCGAAAATGCGTGAGCGATTCGTCTCGTACCAACTTATGCTGTTCTGTCAGGCTTGTGATTGTAGAATATAAACAAATTGTGACAATAAATGGCGATGCTGACTTCGTGCAATTGCTGATCTAAAATATGCGAAAATGAGTGAGCGATTCGTCTCGTACCAACTTATGCTGTTCTGTCAGGCTTGTGATTGTAGAATATAAACAAATTGTGACAATAAATGGCGATGCTGACTTCGTGCAATTGCTGATCTAAAATATGCGAAAATGAGTGAGCGATTCGTCTCGTACCAACTTATGCTGTTCTGTCAGGCTTGTGATTGTAGAATATAAACAAATTGTGACAATAAATGGCGATGCTGACTTCGTGCAATTGCTGATCTAAAATATGCGAAAATGAGTGAGCGATTCGTCTCGTACCAACTTATGCTGTTCTGTCAGGCTTGTGATTGTAGAATATAAACAAATTGTGACAATAAATGGCGATGCTGACTTCGTGCAATTGCTGATCTAAAATATGCGAAAATGCGTGAGCGATTCGTCTCGTACCAACTTATGCTGTTCTGTAAGGCTTGTGATTGTAGAATATAAACAAATTGTGACAATAAATGGCGATGCTGACTTCGTGCAATTGCTGATCTAAAATATGCGAAAATGAGTGAGCGATTCGTCTCGTACCAACTTATGCTGTTCTGTCAGGCTTGTGATTGTAGAATATAAACAAATTGTGACAATAAATGGCGATGATGACTTCGTGCAATTGCTGATCTAAAATATGCGAAAATGAGTGAGCGATTCGTCTCGTACCAACTTATGCTGTTCTGTCAGGCTTGTGATTGTAGAATATAAACAAATTGTGACAATAAATGGCGATGATGACTTCGTGCAATTGCTGATCTAAAATATGCGAAAATGCGTGAGCGATTCGTCTCGTACCAACTTATGCTGTTCTGTCAGGCTTGTGATTGTAGAATATAAACAAATTGTGACAATAAATGGCGATGCTGACTTCGTGCAATTGCTGATCTAAAATATGCGAAAATGAGTGAGCGATTCGTCTCGTACCAACTTATGCTGTTCTGTCAGGCTTGTGATTGTAGAATATAAACAAATTGTGACAATAAATGGCGATGATGACTTCGTGCAATTGCTGATCTAAAATATGCGAAAATGCGTGAGCGATTCGTCTCGTACCAACTTATGCTGTTCTGTCAGGCTTGTGATTGTAGAATATAAACAAATTGTGACAATAAATGGCGATGCTGACTTCGTGCAATTGCTGATCTAAAATATGCGAAAATGAGTGAGCGATTCGTCTCGTACCAACTTATGCTGTTCTGTCAGGCTTGTGATTGTAGAATATAAACAAATTGTGACAATAAATGGCGATGCTGACTTCGTGCAATTGCTGATCTAAAATATGCGAAAATGAGTGAGCGATTCGTCTCGTACCAACTTATGCTGTTCTGTCAGGCTTGTGATTGTAGAATATAAACAAATTGTGACAATAAATGGCGATGATGACTTCGTGCAATTGCTGATCTAAAATATGCGAAAATGAGTGAGCGATTCGTCTCGTACCAACTTATGCTGTTCTGTCAGGCTTGTGATTGTAGAATATAAACAAATTGTGACAATAAATGGCGATGATGACTTCGTGCAATTGCTGATCTAAAATATGCGAAAATGCGTGAGCGATTCGTCTCGTACCAACTTATGCTGTTCTGTCAGGCTTGTGATTGTAGAATATAAACAAATTGTGACAATAAATGGCGATGATGACTTCGTGCAATTGCTGATCTAAAATATGCGAAAATGCGTGAGCGATTCGTCTCGTACCAACTTATGCTGTTCTGTCAGGCTTGTGATTGTAGAATATAAACAAATTGTGACAATAAATGGCGATGATGACTTCGTGCAATTGCTGATCTAAAATATGCGAAAATGAGTGAGCGATTCGTCTCGTACCAACTTATGCTGTTCTGTCAGGCTTGTGATTGTAGAATATAAACAAATTGTGACAATAAATGGCGATGCTGACTTCGTGCAATTGCTGATCTAAAATATGCGAAAATGAGTGAGCGATTCGTCTCGTACCAACTTATGCTGTTCTGTCAGGCTTGTGATTGTAGAATATAAACAAATTGTGACAATAAATGGCGATGATGACTTCGTGCAATTGCTGATCTAAAATATGCGAAAATGCGTGAGCGATTCGTCTCGTACCAACTTATGCTGTTCTGTCAGGCTTGTGATTGTAGAATATAAACAAATTGTGACAATAAATGGCGATGCTGACTTCGTGCAATTGCTGATCTAAAATATGCGAAAATGAGTGAGCGATTCGTCTCGTACCAACTTATGCTGTTCTGTCAGGCTTGTGATTGTAGAATATAAACAAATTGTGACAATAAATGGCGATGATGACTTCGTGCAATTGCTGATCTAAAATATGCGAAAATGAGTGAGCGATTCGTCTCGTACCAACTTATGCTGTTCTGTCAGGCTTGTGATTGTAGAATATAAACAAATTGTGACAATAAATGGCGATGATGACTTCGTGCAATTGCTGATCTAAAATATGCGAAAATGAGTGAGCGATTCGTCTCGTACCAACTTATGCTGTTCTGTCAGGCTTGTGATTGTAGAATATAAACAAATTGTGACAATAAATGGCGATGCTGACTTCGTGCAATTGCTGATCTAAAATATGCGAAAATGAGTGAGCGATTCGTCTCGTACCAACTTATGCTGTTCTGTCAGGCTTGTGATTGTAGAATATAAACAAATTGTGACAATAAATGGCGATGATGACTTCGTGCAATTGCTGATCTAAAATATGCGAAAATGAGTGAGCGATTCGTCTCGTACCAACTTATGCTGTTCTGTCAGGCTTGTGATTGTAGAATATAAACAAATTGTGACAATAAATGGCGATGATGACTTCGTGCAATTGCTGATCTAAAATATGCGAAAATGAGTGAGCGATTCGTCTCGTACCAACTTATGCTGTTCTGTCAGGCTTGTGATTGTAGAATATAAACAAATTGTGACAATAAATGGCGATGATGACTTCGTGCAATTGCTGATCTAAAATATGCGAAAATGAGTGAGCGATTCGTCTCGTACCAACTTATGCTGTTCTGTCAGGCTTGTGATTGTAGAATATAAACAAATTGTGACAATAAATGGCGATGCTGACTTCGTGCAATTGCTGATCTAAAATATGCGAAAATGAGTGAGCGATTCGTCTCGTACCAACTTATGCTGTTCTGTCAGGCTTGTGATTGTAGAATATAAACAAATTGTGACAATAAATGGCGATGCTGACTTCGTGCAATTGCTGATCTAAAATATGCGAAAATGAGTGAGCGATTCGTCTCGTACCAACTTATGCTGTTCTGTCAGGCTTGTGATTGTAGAATATAAACAAATTGTGACAATAAATGGCGATGCTGACTTCGTGCAATTGCTGATCTAAAATATGCGAAAATGAGTGAGCGATTCGTCTCGTACCAACTTATGCTGTTCTGTCAGGCTTGTGATTGTAGAATATAAACAAATTGTGACAATAAATGGCGATGATGACTTCGTGCAATTGCTGATCTAAAATATGCGAAAATGCGTGAGCGATTCGTCTCGTACCAACTTATGCTGTTCTGTCAGGCTTGTGATTGTAGAATATAAACAAATTGTGACAATAAATGGCGATGCTGACTTCGTGCAATTGCTGATCTAAAATATGCGAAAATGCGTGAGCGATTCGTCTCGTACCAACTTATGCTGTTCTGTCAGGCTTGTGATTGTAGAATATAAACAAATTGTGACAATAAATGGCGATGATGACTTCGTGCAATTGCTGATCTAAAATATGCGAAAATGCGTGAGCGATTCGTCTCGTACCAACTTATGCTGTTCTGTCAGGCTTGTGATTGTAGAATATAAACAAATTGTGACAATAAATGGCGATGCTGACTTCGTGCAATTGCTGATCTAAAATATGCGAAAATGAGTGAGCGATTCGTCTCGTACCAACTTATGCTGTTCTGTCAGGCTTGTGATTGTAGAATATAAACAAATTGTGACAATAAATGGCGATGCTGACTTCGTGCAATTGCTGATCTAAAATATGCGAAAATGAGTGAGCGATTCGTCTCGTACCAACTTATGCTGTTCTGTCAGGCTTGTGATTGTAGAATATAAACAAATTGTGACAATAAATGGCGATGATGACTTCGTGCAATTGCTGATCTAAAATATGCGAAAATGCGTGAGCGATTCGTCTCGTACCAACTTATGCTGTTCTGTCAGGCTTGTGATTGTAGAATATAAACAAATTGTGACAATAAATGGCGATGCTGACTTCGTGCAATTGCTGATCTAAAATATGCGAAAATGCGTGAGCGATTCGTCTCGTACCAACTTATGCTGTTCTGTCAGGCTTGTGATTGTAGAATATAAACAAATTGTGACAATAAATGGCGATGATGACTTCGTGCAATTGCTGATCTAAAATATGCGAAAATGAGTGAGCGATTCGTCTCGTACCAACTTATGCTGTTCTGTCAGGCTTGTGATTGTAGAATATAAACAAATTGTGACAATAAATGGCGATGATGACTTCGTGCAATTGCTGATCTAAAATATGCGAAAATGAGTGAGCGATTCGTCTCGTACCAACTTATGCTGTTCCGTCAGGCTTGCGATTGTAGAATATAAACAAAAATAAATAAAAATTGAATCTAAAAAATATTAATTTAATTTCATTTTAATGGCGCCTCTATTATATATTCAATATTTTTCTGAAATAAACTTTTTGAAAACTTATTCCGACGTTAAAATCGGTAGTATCAAAGCATCAGCCAAAAAAAAAATTAAAAAAATAAAAAAATATCATTGCTGATTTTTAAAGAACCAATGAATCTTCTTGCTTGCTTATATAATATAAATTGAAAATCTTAAAATTACTTGTTTGAACAATTGAATGAATTCTATTATAGGAACAAGAAAAAGGGCTCCGCAACTGACAGAGTAGTTTATCATACTTTTCTCTGTTCCAAATATGAATTCGAAATACCTTATTTTTATTTCCAAACAATTGTATCGTAATTATAAATATAAAAAAAAACAGAATCTAACAAAACTGCATTTGCTCCAATATCTTTCTCGTGCATTAAAATTGCATTTTAAAGACTGTTTTGCTTAATTTTTGCAAAGAAAAATGAGCCTCGTTGGTTTTGTAAATGAGTAAATGATAAATGATGGATAGAATTTTTTATGCGACCAAAAACAAATTCAAATTTATTTCAATATAGTAGTCAAAAGATAATTATCAACAAGTGTATGAATGATAACAGCAATACTTCAGATTCTATTGAGCAAATAGACAAAAATAGATCTAAAACAGATATTGAAGAAATTCGCCCTATTTTACTAAAAATTTCTCAAATGGATTCAACTGTTAAATCATCGCTCCCGCAATCTATAAAAAATCAAAAAGCTGATGTCACTCAATCATTTTTTATGTTAATCGATAATTTCTCAGATTTTTTTGAAAAGTCGGTTCTTCCTCGAAATCAAAGTCGGCTTTTGTTTGCCTATTTTTTATCTTTGCATCATTTTGCAATTGATCTTTATTGTCCGGGTATTTCACATACTGACGCTGAATTTACATCACTTTGGAAGAATTTCTCATGGATTTTCAAGATGCTTCAACCATACATATTTCCAAGTGATTATAATCATGTTATTGAACAAATAAATCAAGAATATGTACCTCTTCGTACTCGATATGAAGGAAAGCCAAATACAGATGAATTTGTTAGGTTAATTACCAAAATCAATTCAGCTCTTGAAGAATTTAATTATTCAGTTGGTGATCTTCAAGATCCTTACACCAGTTCTGAGAATTTTAGTAGTGTCCTCAAAGAGTTTGCAAAATTGAAACAATTATTTCGAATCTTCTGCCAAAAAATTAATTTGACACCGCCTCATTTATTTAATGCATTAAGTCTCGCAGAAAGTATTTTGACATATGGAAAATTGTTTGTTAGTATTCGTGACACCATTAAAGAGATTGATAATAAAGTTCAAGAATCATCAATTATATCAATTCATATTCCGTTAGAAATGAAAGATCCCTATGTTCATCGTCAATTTTTGAATTCCTCAGTCAAAATTCATCAAGTTGAAAATCGTTTAATTTATGATAAAATCATAGAAATTTATAGTGTGAATTTAGTTCAAAATTCATCTCAAGACGTTAATACGACTATAGCTAATAAGTTTTTTTTATCGACAACACTTTTACTAGACTTTTCATCTGTCTTAGCTATTCATCTTGACAGTCAACTAGTGGATCGTTGGCAAAGCTATGTTACTACCTCAGATTCTTATTTTTGTTTGATTGATCAGCCAAAATTAATATTACAAAAGATAAGTTCTCAAGTCCGACCCCAAAGTCAGCAAATTATTAATATTAATAAAAGCAGAAATAATGAACAGATAAATTTAATGAACCTAAAAAATGAGATTTCCTTTTCTAATCAGAATCCTGCGATTTTTTCCTATTACGAAGAATTTATTCGGCTTTATGGTTTTATTGCCAATGATCAAAGTCCTCGTTCTATTCACCCATTATCACATTGCATTATACTTCTTCTTAAAATTTCAAATGAAACAAATAATGATGTTATCAAAAATGCTTCTTCTAAATTAATTGATAATATTGTATCTCATCTTATCGTTGCCAAAACTCATGAAGATTTGGTTCACTTAAAGTATGTTATTAAAAAGATAATTGATCAAAAGAAAAGAAAGGAGCAACTTCAATACATTAAGCAGCAATTGGGTTCTTCTAATTCAATATCAATTTTGAATAGTGACTCAAATACGAAATCAAACGCAAACGCAAATCAATATTTAACTTATAATTCAAAAACAAATGATTCGCCTTATCAAGTTCTTGTTGCTCTTTGTTATCATACACGAGATATAATTTCTTCATTGTCTAATGACAATGATGACTCAAGAATCCAAAGTCACCAAAGAGAATACTTGATTTTAAAAAGTTATTCATATTATCTTGACCTTCTTGTTGCAGTAAGTGCACCAAAACTTAACAGTAACAATAATGAAGGTTCTATCCCACTAGAATACCTCAAATATCATATGAACCCAGATCAAATAGTAGAATGCTTGAAAGTTTTCTTTGGAGATATTATTAACGAAAGGCTTCCTTTTACAGCAACAGTTCCACCAGTTATTTTTTCATCTAGTTTAACAAGAAACGGAAAACTTGATCCAGCTGATATGCAACGTTTAGCATCTCTTCTTCTAACTGAACGTTGTAAAGAATATGATGCTCAATATATTATAATGGAATATAAGAAAATGATTCTTTACGTGGACCAAATCAGCAAATTTCTTGAATATTGTAATACAAGTGTAGTTTTTGAGCCAAAATTAAATATAGATGTATTCGGAAATAATAAGTTAATGAGTTTTGTAACTGATTTAATTAAGTTGCGAGAAAAGCCAACTTTTTCTATTGAAGAATCAAGAGAGATGGCAGAAGCAATCTTTCCTTTACTTTTGAAAGCGATGTATAAACGGGCCATTATGAAAGTTAAAATTGATGAAATTGTTTTTAAAATAATCAAAACTTTATATGTTCCAAGATGTCCTGATCTCATTCAGAAATGTTATTTGATAATGGATCCATTCGATAGTTTATCAGCAAAAAATCCTTCATTAAGAACTCATGTTTCCGTATTGAAATTATTAATAACAGCTGCTTTCACTGGCTCTTCTGATTTTCATAAATACATTCAAATTTCAAATATTAAAGAAAGCATCGAAAAAATCGATAATGAAATTAAAATGAAAAGCGATCAAGCCAATTATGAAGAAACAAAAAATTGTTTGGATAGTTTCAAGAAGTTTATGGTTCTATGTAAGCTTCTTGATTGGATTTCTGAGAATTTCAAAGAATATAAAATAGGAAAGTATGGAAATTCAAAACCAGGTCAACCTGAATCTCAAGATCAAGAAAAAAATGATGAACAACAACCAGCAAAATTAGAAGTTATTATTGATAGGGCATCAAATGATACAATTAATGATAATAATAATAAACAAATTGTTTATAATGAAGAGACTGGAGAAACTGCTAATAATGATGATGAAACCAACCAAGATGATGATGTTTTGGAAATTGTAAATCCAAATAAAAATGAAAATGAAGACGAATCAAATGATCCATATAAAATTCCTTATGTTTCAATTCTCACTAAGGTAAATCATATTGCATTAATGCGGCAAAAATTAATTGATGGCAAAAAGTTGAATTTATTTATAAGTATAAACTCAGATAATTCTTTAGATCTATTTTGCGAATCTCTAATTAAAGAGATTAATGATGTATTATCAACAAACAAATTCTATTATATAATTGAATCTAAGTTGGATGCCATAATCAAAAAATTTACAAAGCAATTTGATTTTGCCGCTCTTCTTAAAAATTTAATTCAATATTTTGAAGAATTAGCTGTTTATCTTATGAATATAAATGAAATGTCAGCGATACAAAAGCTTGTTTCTGATAAAAAGCTAAAAGTTATCAAGAATCATTTGACTGAAGCTGTTAATAACATTTCTGATGCACCAGAACGAATTAGCAACACTGTTCTCACTGCAAAAGAACTCTCAGCAAATACCAATACAATGGAAGGTTTCATGGTTCATTTTATGACACAAAATTACATTGACAGAGCTCAAAATGTACTGAATTTATTTTTATTGAGAAGATATCCGGTGAGTTTTGAATTGTCTTCTATACAATCTAGTGTTGTCGCCCCAATGATGATAGCCAATCCAGTAAATTTAGCAGTACCACAACAATCGCAATCAGCAGTCTCTCAATTTCCATTTCAACAATTTATTATCGCCCAAAAGCCTCAGCAATCTCAATCACAGCCCAAAGTAAGTCTACTTCAACAATACCAACAATTACCTAAATTTCAGCAAATAATGCAGCAAATGCAGCAAATACCACAATTACAACAAATACCAGCAAAGATCCAAATTATTCAAAATCCTGGCAAAAATTACCAAATTGTAATTCCTTCCCGAATGTCGCCTGCACAACAAGCAGTTTATCCTTTCCAACCAGCACAATCACAAGTTATGACTCATGCTGCTTCAAATCCACAAAATTTTGCCATTCAGAAGCTGTATCAAATAATTAAAATTTTAGAAAAATTTCCATCATCTCCTGCAGTAACATCTACAATCGAGAAGTGCAAGGACATGTGTCGTAATACTTTTCAACATTGTTATGGCATTTTGGCATCAATATCGCCTGAAAAAGCGAGTGATTTACAGCTTGTTGAATTAAAAGCAATAAAAAATAATCTCAAAACAAATATTTGTAAGCTTGAAACAGCTAATAATGATAATGATAATAGCTTTGCTTCAAATGATGAGCACTTTGAACGTTGTCTTAGAATGGTTGATAATCAAATGCACAAAAAAGATGAAAAAATTAGACAATTGAACGAAACAATTGAAAATATTGAGGAAGAATTGAGGGAAATGGAAAAGAAAATGACAAGAGAAGAAACTGCTTCTCCTGAAATAATATCAGCTCTAGATTCAATTCTTGATGACGATCTTCTTTCTAATATCGTTGGTCCAGCAAATGGTACAACAGTTGATAACTCTGCAAAAAGTATGGCTAGTAGTGCTGATCTGAATATTAATAATGGAAATGCAAATAACTTACAAAGTGGATCTAGAAGAAGAGGAAGACATAGAGGAAGATATTCTGCACATACTGATGATATCAATACAAATAAAGATGATCAGAAAGAAGAGCAATCATCAGGAGAAACTTCAGCAAATTTGAGTGCTTCATCATCGTCATCATCAATAGAAAAAGTTAAATCAATTCCAAAGAAACAAAAATCAGCATCAATTATTAATTCACTTCTTTTACAAGTTAAAAACGCAGAAATCTTGAATCAAAGACTTCGTAGGAAGGTCGAGAAATTGCGTTTCCCAAGTGCAACCCCTCCTCTCTCATCTGATAAATTTACGAATGCATATCCACTATACCTCGATAATTATGAAGGATGCTCGTGGATTGCAAGCAATGTTAAAGAAAGTTATTCAAGTCGCAATGAATTGTCAAAACTGCAAGAAGAAAGAGATAATCTTTTCGAACAAATCGTTCGCGCAAATGCATCAAAATCAGAACCTTTAAAGCCAGAGTATATCGAAAACTTGTACGGAAATGTAATTAGTGCTTGTTCAAATGTTGGATCAAGCAGCACAATTAATGGAAAAGTATCAAAATCAATCTTTTTGTCATTTATCGAAAAATCAGATAGCTTGTTTACGTATCTTGATTATGATATAAATACAATCAAAAAGAAATTGAAATTACTCGGTAAGCAAAACAGAATGACTCCATCAGAATTTGTATCTCAATTTGCAAAAAAGCTTCAAATACTGGAATAACTATTCGTTGAATAAATAAAAACTGTTATGTTTATTATATATAATAAAATATTATTTTACTAGATCTCTTATTCAAACACTTTTAATGGGGATATTTTTGAGGTTCATTTGAAAGTCGCTTAGATTCTTCATCTTTATATGTTTCATATGATTTTTTATAGCATCGCATTAATCGTTCTAATAGTTCTCTCGATTCTTCTGCTTTGCTTTCCTCAGCTTTCTTGATATCAAGAAATTGTAATTTTTCTTTTCCTTTGTCTGTCAGAAATAAAAGAGAATTTGAAAGCTTCCATCT
>JAPFFF010000345.1:0-25427 GCA_039105265.1 Tritrichomonas musculus | reverse complement strand
GGTTCTATCTGATTTAACTTTTATTAAATATAAAAAATTTAAACAAAAATTTATTATTTTTTTGCTTTTGCATTTTTTATGGTTCAATTGTTATTTAATAGGGTTCTAAGTTCGTATTTTTAGTGTCTTAATTTTTTTTTTTAAAAAAAAAAAAAGCAGACTAAATAAATACAGCAATGGCTTTAATTAGGCTTGTTATATCTCGATAATCGATATCAATTATCAGTACGTTTTTTGATATTGATAACAAAGTTATTAATTTGATAATCGATATTGATATCAAATATCGAGAAAAATTTTGATATCAAAAAAAAAAAAATTCGAAAGTATAGTTAGTGGAAAAAAGTCTGTTTCTGGACAAAAGTCTGTTTCACTTCACATGTCGAAAAAAATAAGTTTTTTAAAACAATATAGAGAGTTTTCTCTTTTTATTTATAATGAATATAAATTATTTATGTATAAATATTTTATTTAATTCAAGTAAATACCAATTTCTTTTATATTCATGAAAATTCTTTTATTCAATTTTGATAGGACAAAAAAAATAAAATCGTTAATTTTTCAAAAATTAAATAAGATTCAAGATTTATAATATAACATTTACATACTAATACTATTAATCTACATTATATAAATTGTGTGAGTACTTAATTATTTGATATTGACTCTTTTTTATACAATATCAAATATTCTGAAAATTTGAAAATTTTATATTAAAATCATACCTTTTAGGAAATGATATGTTATTTAACTAATAAACAATTTTAAGCTATTCATGAATATGCTATTTATTTTGGAGAATATCCTTTATACATTTGGATAAACGCCATTTTTTTAAAAAAATAAAAATTCAACAAATATAATGATATTTTGTATTTAAGACACAATATTAAGTATTCTAAATATTTGATTGTGTATGTTTCATTTTATATGTTTAAATGCTTTATTATTTGAAATTTTGGTGAAAATCATTTAAATCCATATTTTTAATAATTTCATATTTCCTTCCAATTCTTATTCATATTTTATTTATTTTATTTATTCAATAAGAAATATATCGTAGATGATTCTCAAATAATCTAATAATAATAAAAAATATAGATCGGATTCGCAAATATCATTCTTTTTTATAATATATTTTTAAGATGACCTCTTCTGCAGAGTTATCATAGTCTACAAATTTTGTTTATATAATATACTAATACGTGTATTTTGGTATAATAATATATAGAAATCACAGTATTTCATAAAAAATTCAGCTGGATAATGATGTTTATTTTAAGTTAATAATTTTTTGAATTCAAAAATGTTTTTTTACTATCTTCTGAACTATTTTAAGCAATAAAACTTCACTTTTTAGGAACAAGTTTTTCGTTCATATTTACACTATATATATAAAACATAATATAATTCTGCATTAATATTATCAGATATGATTATTTCGAAAAATTAAAATAAAAATATAGATAAAGTTTTATTTGGAATATAAAAGTAAGCTTGTAAATTTGGTGAAATAAACGTTTTTTGGGTTTTAAAAATCACCAAATGTAACCATATTATTGTCAAATAAATTTTATTAAAATTTATTATTGTCATAAACCATTGAATTATTTGAAAGAGGAATTAAATGAGTTTTATCAAAAGTCATATTAATAATCGATAAGATTTTCTCAGTAAAAAAATGTTATTTTTTGAATATTACAAAATAATTGTATGATTTGTATAATATATCATATAAAATAATAATAAAAAGCTCATTTATATTGACGATGAAAAGCCAAATAACCGATTTCACCAAAAGCCCAGGTCTTGGGTTTTTGGCGACAGCATTCAATTTTGAATAGTTTACATATATTTTGGAGATCACCAAAACGGTTTTTTTGGCGATGGTGATTTGTAAAGCTTTCAAAATATCATAAATAAAATAAATAAAAAAAAAAGATATAAATATATAATAAAATCAATAAAAGCATTTTTTCAATTGAAAATAATTTTTTTTCATTTATATTTTAAATATATACCGATATAAAATGTATTTAAAATATTAATAGTATTTATATTTTTATGAATATATATAGCCGAGTAATTAAATAAATTCATTGAATTTATTGAATGTTGATTCGTAAATTGAATTATTATTTAATCAAATATCATTTAATCATTTTATTTAATAATTCATAAGAAATAACTTTTTAAAAGATTTATTAAAATCGCCAAAAGACCAGAAAGAATCACCAAGACCAGGTCTTTTTTTTACTTTTGGTTATATTTTACAAGCTTAATAAAAGATATATAATTATAATATATCCATAAAATAAAAAAATAGCCGAGAAATTTTCAAAAATTCAATTATTTGCATTCATTTTTTTGTCATTTAAATAAATATTGAATATTTTATTCAATATTTCATTAATTAAAATTAGGTACTACTGTTTTGTTTGCTTCAAATTTATTTGGGCATCTTTTCAAAATTAAAAGTAATATTAGCATGATACCTAATTTGCAGAAATAATATTCATTTAATGATTTAGTTTCATCTTATAATATTGTTACAAGCGAAAGTGATTACATAATAAGCACCAATGCATTTTTCTATGTTAATTAATTAAACAAGTATGCCATCCAATTCAATTTTTTCCATTTTTCATATCAATGTCTGTATTTATTGATCTTAGACGATAATTTTTATATTAAAAATGAATAATTTTTAATTAGATTTTGATAAAAATTAAAATGAATAATTAGTATTTATAAATTTGATTTATCAATTATTTTACAGCCATTACTCTTTTTACTTACCATTACTCTTTAAAAAATGCTCTTTTTTCTTCAATATTAAAAGATTTTTAGTAATTGTTTCAAAAAGTTTACCTTTGAACTTTTTGAGACTAATGCCAAAAGAAATATTTTAAAATATCTTAATAAAAACATAGTAATATAATGAAAAATTTCCATCAATAAAATAAAAAAAAGATATAAAAACAAATACTAAAAAAGGAAAACATATGATAGTTTTTTTCAATTATTCATATGATTTTATTTATCCTTTAAAATACTTTTTAATAGTATAAAAAATGATTACATTTAATGCATTTTATTATTATAAATTTTCATGGAAAAATTATTATTCTATAATGAAGAAACAGTAGTGAAACAGACTTTTGTCCAGAAATTGACTTTTGTCCACTAACTATATTCAGAGCACTACAAGCATAAATGTAAACCATTCAAAATTGAAAAGATAAAACCAAATCATTCGTTTATTTAAAAAGAATATCATACACAAACAATATATACCACAAATATATATAAAACATCAATAAGAAAATTTTTTTTCTGATAAATTTTGAGATATTTTTATAATAAATATAGCAATTAATAAAACTATTGAAAAAGTTTGTATTTTCAATTAATTTTCATAATTAATACTGAAAAACTGTCCATAATTTTATAATTCTCTATACGATTTGAACAATTTTTTAATATGATATTTAAATGACACATTTAAAATTATAAATACACTTTTTTTCAAAAATTTGGCGCAGTTTTTTTAGAAAAAGATATTTATCATTTATTGTATATTTTGAGAAGTTTATACTAAAAATTTTACAAATAAATTGAGTTTCACGAACAAATCTTCAAAGTTTTCTCGCGCAAATCAACTTAATAATGTTAAGGGAAAAGAAAAAATAATTGATGGTACATTAAAAAAAGCAAGAGAAAAGAGAATCCCAAAATATAATCAAAACATATCTCCTGTAAAAGACACAACAAACGCTAAAAATGCCAAAATACAAATAAAAACAAGCGCTAGAAATGCTTTCTAAAAAAGTTGATTTTAAAATGAATGGTATTCAATTTCTACTGAAAAGTTATGATAAAATAATAGGCTATTTTTATTCAACTATGAAAGTCATATATCTCAGATTAAATCCAAAAGAGAGGGCTAACTAATTGAATAGCCAAGAAATTCACATATATATAGGAAAGAATATTATAAATCATATTTCAGACAAAAAAATAGTCGAATAATTAATTAATTTAATCAAAAGTTAAGAGATTTAATAAATTAAATTAAATTAATTCTTAATTTGATAAAATATTTTTATTTTTAAAAATAATTATTTTATTTTAATAATGAAAAATCGGTTTTACCATCGATCCACTTTTTGAAGGAAACTTTCTCTCAATTTTAATAAAAATATTGAGAGATGTATTCAATATTTGAATGTATTCAAAAAACTTTTCATCAAAAAGTTGATATCGTCATCTTTTCAAAAAGTTGGGGATACGTTAATTATCATATTGCGCGGTATTTTTATAAAGAAGATGACGAAGTTCATAAACAGAATTAAATGAGATACGGAATTACAAGAAGACGGGGCACAGAAACAAAAGAAGACTAGATACAGATTCAGATGTAGATGAGATACAGATTCAGATGAAGATGAGGTACAGATTTAGGTGAAGATGAGGTTCAGATTCAGGTGAAGATGAGATTCAGATTCAGAAGAATACAAGATACAGATTCAGATGAAGATGAGGTACAGATTTAGGTGAAGATGAGGTTCAGATTTAGGTGAAGATGAGGTTCAGATTTAGGTGAAGATGAGGTTCAGATTCAGGTGAAGATGAGGTTCAGATTCAGAAGAATACGAAATACAGATTCAGAAGAATACAAGATACAGATTCAGATGAAGATGAGGTACAGATTTAGGTGAAGATGAGGTTCAGATTCAGGTGAAGATGAGGTTCAGATTCAGAAGAATACGAAATACAGATTCAGATGAAGATGAGGTACAGATTCAGATTCAGATGAGGTACAGATTAAGATGAAGATGAGATACAGATTCAGATGAAGACGAAATACAGATTCAGAAGAATACAAGATACAGATTCAGGTGAAGATGAGGTACAGATTCAGAAGAATACAAGATACAGATTCAGATGAAGATAAGGTACAGATTCAGAAGAATACAAGATACAGATTCAGATGAAGATGAGGTACAGATTCAGAAGAATACAAGATACAGATTCAGATGAAGATGAGGTACAGATTCAGAAGAATACAAGATACAGATTCAGAAGAATAAAAGATACTGATTCAGATGAAGACGAAGTATAAATTTTGTCTGAAGTTCGTTTATGAACTTCGTCATCTTATATGGCTCGCAACAGAAAATGCTTAATTTATTGATTTTTCTTTTTTTTTATAAACTTTTTCTCTTTTTACTTAGAATTTATATTTTTATTCATTTTTTTCTTGACTTTGCTACTTAGAGATTGAAATCGTAAAATGACGATTTATATATATCTTTTTTCATATAATTTTTTGACGTTTTTTATTTATTATTTGTGCTATATTTATATAATTTCTGTTTTTCTTTATACTATTATCTTTTTTTATGAAGATATTTTAATTTTAATATGAACTTTTTCAATGAAAAAAATTTGAATGAAAAAAAAAATCTCTCAATAATTCTTAGGATTTTAAATTTTTGTACTTAACATCTCCACTTTTTGAGAGCATAAACCATTCAAAAAGTGGATCGATGGAAAATCCGATTGCCCTTTAATAATTTAAAATGTATTCAAAAGATGATTGTCATGGTCAACTTTATGATAATAACCGATTTTCATTGAATTTTATAAATGCATTTTTCGGAAAAATTTGCGCTGATTTTTTTAATTAATATATTCAAATAATTAGATAATATTTATTAAAAAAATATATCCTAACATGATCCTTTTTTTATAGAAAAATATTTTTAAATCTTCTTTTTATTAAAATCATTAAATAATTTTTTGAAAAAGTTAAATATTTCAATGGATTTTTTTTTATAAAATTATTTTTAATTTATCTAAGAATTTATCAGAAAAAAACAAATCATAGATATGAATTGTTAAATATTTTGTGTACTATATTTTAAATATATATAAATTAATTAAAAATCTAAAAAACCATTTGGCTTGTAGTACTCTCTATATTCAAATTTTTTAGAAATGAAAAATTCAAATATATTTGTATATAATAAATTTTAACTTATAAAAAACGAGAATATATGTTTTATCTAAGTGATATATTATTTTACAAATAGACAAATATCATCTAATCATTTTTAGCAAGTGAAAAATGTCTGATAATGATTGATAACCAATAATCGTTATCAAATTTACAAAATTTTTCATATAACATTTCTTATTTGGTTAACGATTTCCTGAGAATATTGATATCAAGTTTGTAAACTGATAATGGATTATCAAGATTAAAAAAGTGTCAATTCTGATATCGATTCTCAAAACAACAGCCTAGCTTTAATTTCTTTAAAACCTTTCTAAGTAAACAATAGTTTGACAATAGAACACCATAAAAACGGCGCACGGTCGAAAGGTCTACGTTTTAAGAAATGCAATTACCAATTTTTTTTATTTAAAATGTTTTCAATTGTATGAAATACTACTTCAAATTTTTAAAAATTTTATCATTCGTTATAAACTAATCAGATAAAATATAGTAAAATCATGATTTTTCAATGAAAAGACGTATTAAAATGGAAAAATTGCCGAATTGAAACGTAATTACATTATTTACAGAAAAATAAAAAAAAGCAAAGAGGTTTAGTTTCGAACTCAATACTTTGTAATCAAATTAATTTAACCTCTAAGCTAGAGTTCTCAAATTTGAAAGGATAAAAAGTTTATATTTAAAGATAAATATACATATTTATCAAATTCATCTTTTTATTAACTTTTTCTAAAAAAGTCGTATTCTAATTATTTTCACGTAGACGTAATCGTAAAACGTAATTGATTTTTTTTCTTGGTCTATTTTATTGAAAAAGTTTAAACAGAACGTAATTTTTAAAACCTCCGAAAGGCAATTAAAAGGTTTATTTAGACTTTTTTATTTATTTTAATTATAGAAAATTAATATTTATAATCAATGATGGCTTTAAATCAAATGTATAGAAAGATATTTTGGTTTGATTTTAATTTATTTTAAAATCTTTTTATTCAAAATTTTTACTCTAAAGTATTGAAATTTTATAAAATTGAATGCAATCAAAACGTAAGACAAAAATTGAATGAAAAAGTGTTTTTCTTTTGAGAAGAAAGAAAATAAAATAACCGTCGAAAGGTCAATATAAAGTTGATTTGTTATCGTAGTATTCAATATTGTCACAAAAATGATATGGTATTTGCAAACTCTTGTGACACTCAAATAAGATGATTTATGCCGTATGATTAATAAGACAAGCCAGTTAAAATTTCATTTCATTATAAAACAAAGATGAATATTGATCAGCTACGAGAAAAAGTTAGAAACAATTGTCCTCGTTTAAAGTTGGAGCAATCATTATGGTATTGCTTGAACCATGTTGAGAACAATCATAATGACTTTAAAAATATCGGATTGCTATGGATTGATAATGAAAACTTCATATGCAATTCAATAATTTTATCCCGATTTTTAAATGTAAAACCTTGTTCTTTGATTCGCCGTTTTCATTCTAATAATTTTCAATCGAAGAAATTAAGCAGTCAGACGAGAAACCAAATATTAAATGTTAAAGGTATTGATATTCCTAATCCGAATAATTGGTGCTTAAGAAGAAGAGATGGGTTTGTGAAATCATTAACAAAAGAGGAATTAAACGATATTTAAAAAATCTTATTAGCAAATAAATGAAGCAAGTAAAAAAGATTAATGACGATATAATTTTTTTTCGTGTTTTTTTTAAATTTTTTGCTATCATTCGCAATAATAAATATTTGGAATTTAATTGGATTCAAATAATGCTTTGAATATGCCGAGTAAGATAAAGAAAATAAACAATAAGATGGGGTTTGAAAGATAGGGGGTTTAACCGTTCGTAAAGTGTCAAAAATTTTCATTAAGATTAAAAAAGACAGATTTTATTAAATAAATAATATATTATTATACTATATTAATATTTATTTATATAAATACTATAAGTATTAAAAAATATATATACTAACATTAAAAAATTCATTTTTTATTTTTCTGAGAGATAAAAACTTTTTCAAAAGTTAAAATAAGATTTAGTTATCAAAATTTCTACCAAAATATAGCCTATTTCATTTATATTTTTTAAAATATAATATTAAAATACTAATTGGAAGAGCAAAATAGAAAATGAACCATAATAATAAAAGTAAATGAAATAAAGAATTCAAAATCACTTCAGGCGAAGTGACAAACTATAGAAAAAGTTACACCATTTTTTTCTGAGGAAAATTCGTTATTCTGACTTTTTGAGTTAATTGAGAAGGCATACAAAAAGTTCTAAAATTTTCTTGTAAAGTTTTGAAAAAGTTCACTAAGATAAAACCATGAAAAAGCGCCATTTTTATAGAACTAAACCAATCAAAGAAACCGAGATGACGACATTGCCGCCCATAGCAAGACCACGATCAGCAATGCTTAGCAGCTAGCTGGTTGTAACTGCGGCGAGTCGTCATCCGGACAAAGATATCGCGATTTCATCCGGAAGATCTGGAATGACGACATTGCCGCCCATAGCAAGACCACGATCAGCAATGCTTAGCAGCTAGCTGGTTGTAACTGCGGCGAGTCGTCATCCGGACAAAGATATCGCGATTTCATCCGGAAGATCTGGAATGACGACATTGCCGCCCATAGCAAGACCACGATCAGCAATGCTTAGCAGCTAGCTGGTTGTAACTGCGGCGAGTCGTCATCCGGACAAAGATATCACGATTTCATCCGGAAGATCTGGAATGACGACATTGCCGCCCATAGCAAGACCACGATCAGCAATGCTTAGCAGCTGGCTGGTTGTAACTGCGGCGAGTCGTCATCCGGACAAAGATATCGCGATTTCATCCGGAAGATCTGGAATGACGACATTGCCGCCCATAGGACGACCACGGTGGCAATAAAAAGATGAAAATAAAACAAACAAAAAACAAACAAAATTGATTATTTAATATTATTATTACGATTTTTTAATTTTTTTATTTTGATAAAGCTTATTTAAAATATTCTGAGTCTTCTCAGAAATTTGTTAAATTTTTTTTTTTATAAATATATATAACTTTTTGAAAGAATTATGGTCTTTTTATATTTATGGAAGAAGACCAAAATCTTTATTATTCAGCGAAATATCTATCTCATACGCAAAGACCTAATTCTTTAAAAGATAAAGTTCTAAAATTTTCTTGTAAAGTTTTGAAAAAGTTCACTAAGATAAAACCATGAAAAAGCGCCATTTTTATAGAACTAAACCAATCAAAGAAACCGAGATGACGACATTGCCGCCCATAGCATGATCACGATCAGTAATGCTTAGCAGCTAGCTGGTTGTAACTGCGGCGAGTCGTCATCCGGACAAAGATATCACGATTTCATCCGGAAGATCTGGAATGACGACATTGCCGCCCATAGCAAGACCACGATCAGCAATGCTTAGCAGCTAGCTGGTTGTAACTGCGGCGAGTCGTCATCCGGACAAAGATATCACGATTTCATCCGGAAGATCTGGAATGACGACATTGCCGCCCATAGCAAGACCACGATCAGCAATGCTTAGCAGCTAGCTGGTTGTAACTGCGGCGAGTCGTCATCCGGACAAAGATATCGCGATTTCATCCGGAAGATCTGGAATGACGACATTGCCGCCCATAGCAAGACCACGATCAGCAATGCTTAGCAGCTAGCTGGTTGTAACTGCGGCGAGTCGTCATCCGGACAAAGATATCACGATTTCATCCGGAAGATCTGGAATGACGACATTGCCGCCCATAGGACGACCACGGTGGCAATAAAAAGATGAAAATAAAACAAACAAAAAACAAACAAAATTGATTATTTAATATTATTATTACGATTTTTTAATTTTTTTATTTTGATAAAGCTTATTTAAAATATTCTGAGTCTTCTCAGAAATTTGTTAAATTTTTTTTTTTATAAATATATATAACTTTTTGAAAGAATTATGGTCTTTTTATATTTATGGAAGAAGACCAAAATCTTTATTATTCAGCGAAATATCTATCTCATACGCAAAGACCTAATTCTTTAAAAGATAAAGGATTAAGAACATTCATTGAAATTGTTCCTTTGCATTCTCAGAATTTCAATATCATTTCGCTAATCCTTTTCCTCGATAGCTTAACCAAAGAATTTATATGCAACAACAAAAGAGTTTATAATGACATTTTTTCGTTTAGTTGCTGTAATAAATCAAAGATAAATACTGAAATTCAAATATTTAGCATAACTGTCAAAAACGATTTGGAAACCATTAAAGTTCTCGCTAGAGATCAACTCCTTGAAAACCAAACTATGAAAGTTGTTACTATTGATTTTGAAGAATGTATCATGACGTCGCCATATACTTTGAAAAATAAAGAGTGTCCTTTTTTGACTCAAGATTTTTGGAATAAACAATGTAAACATAAAAATTCAATGCTTTATACTTTTTGTAATTACGTAGCTCGAAAAAATTCTAATTTTCCAATATTTATAAAATTTGCTTTTCAAAACTTTTTAGATAAAAGAACCTTGCGTAGAAGAGCCGTTAGTTTTCAAGGTTATGATGATTTTTATAAAATTTTATTGCATTTACCTGGTTTTGTTTATATTGAGATAAGTACTCAAAAAGTTCAGGACGATGGATTTGCATTTAAATTTAATAATGATTTTGCTTTTATTAAAAATATAATATGGATTATGCCTTGGGCTTTAGAAGTTATAAATTATATGCATTATTTGCAAATTGATGCTTCTTTTTATGCGCTTAAGCCTTACAAATTTTGTATATACCATTCAATTTATTTCAATTCAAGTTTTCCTTTCGCATTATCAATTGGCCCTAAAGAGAACCGTTTTTTATATAATTTATTATTTGATGGATTAAATAAGTTTTGTTTAAATAAAAATGTTTTTGAAAATAAAGTTGTTTTATCAGATTTAGGTTCTCCTATCAAAAAGTTCTGTAAATTACATTCAAATATTCAATATTTTTGTCATCGTCATATTATACAAATATTTGGACCTAAATCATCATTAGGCATATGGGTTGCAAGGTTATTGAGATGCAAAACATATTTAATATATAAACAAGAAAAAGAATTTATTTTAGTTGAAATGGACGAATATAAAAAAGATCCAAATTCACCTTTATTTGACGATACCGATCAAGATAATGAAAAAAAACAAAAATTAAAAGATTTTGAAATTATGTTAAAAGATATAGATGAAGTGGAAAGAATGCCAAATAAAGAAGAAATTAAAAAAAGTGATTATTATATTGCTAATTGGGCAATATGGATTCGTTCTGACCACCATGTAGCTCGTTGTTCAAATCATTCGGAAGGTTTCCACGGAAATATCAATCAAAAATTGCCAGATTCCGGAACTCATTCATTTAAAACTGGTTTCACAACAATTGTAAATTATTTATTAAATTATATAAATAATTACTCAGATATTTGTGGAAATTCTTTTCAAAATAAACATCAAAAAATGATTCAAAAAGTTATACAAATTCTTAGCAAGAGACCAGATAATTATTTAAAATGTTCAAAAGAAAATTGTGATTGTGGTGAAGATGATTTTGTTGAATCAATTTATGGAGTGAAACTTCCTTGCATACATACAATATTAAATAATTTTTGCAAATCAGAAATATTTAATATTGTTAAAAATAGCAATGAAATTGATATTCAATATTTATTTGTTCAATCTCTCAAAAAGTTCCCCAATTATAAATTTGAAAAAAATCTTTTTAAATCAAATAGAAAAAATATAGATAGAATAATATCAATATACGAAGTTGAAAAGAATAGAAAGTTTGATAAGGAATCATTGAATATATTAGGCTCTTTTATTAATGAGTTTCTTAATTGTTTTACATATGTTTTACCAAAATTCCCAAATATTAATCCAAATGATGCCAAATATTCTGGAAATCATTTTGATTTTCGAGCACTTGATGAAAAATTGGTTTTCAGAAAAAAGAAAGAAGAAAGTAACACAAGTCAAAAGAAAGAAAAATTAAAACTTGAAAATTTATACGACGAAGATGACAATTTTGATTCAATGATAAAAGACTGTAATGCTGACATCGAATTAATTAAGAAAAAATACTATGAAACGAAGGCTGAAATTAAAGGAATGTATCCTCAATTATCATATCATGATATCGAAAAAATATGTTTTTCTAATTTTGTCCGCTATGTTTTTGAAACTAGATGCGATAATTCAGGTGTCATATATTTTTTATCTAAATTCAAAATAGCAAGTTGGAAAAATGCAGATTTAGCTGTAGGTGGTAACAGATTTTTCTCTTAACAAATTTCTGAGAAGACTCAGAATATTTTAAATAAGCTTTATCAAAAAAAAAAAAATAAAAATAAAAAATAAAAATAAAAAATAAAAAATCACAATAATATTAAATAATCAATTTTGTTTGTTTTTTGTTTGTTTTATTTTCATCTTTTTATTGCCACCGTGGTCGTCCTATGGGCGGCAATGTCGTCAATTCCAGATCTTCCGGATGAAATCGTGATATCTTTGTCCGGATGACGACTCGCCGCAGTTACAACCAGCTAGCTGCTAAGCATTGCTGATCGTGGTCTTGCTATGGGCGGCAATGTCGTCATTCCAGATCTTCCGGATGAAATCGCGATATCTTTGTCCGGATGACGACTCGCCGCAGTTACAACCAGCTAGCTGCTAAGCATTGCTGATCGTGGTCTTGCTATGGGCGGCAATGTCGTCATTCCAGATCTTCCGGATGAAATCGCGATATCTTTGTCCGGATGACGACTCGCCGCAGTTACAACCAGCTAGCTGCTAAGCATTACTGATCGTGATCATGCTATGGGCGGCAATGTCGTCATCTCGGTTTCTTTGATTGGTTTAGTTCTATAAAAATGGCGCTTTTTCATGGTTTTATCTTAGTGAACTTTTTCAAAACTTTACAAGAAAATTTTAGAACTTTATCTTTTAAAGAATTAGGTCTTTGCGTATGAGATAGATATTTCGCTGAATAATAAAGATTTTGGTCTTCTTCCATAAATATAAAAAGACCATAATTCTTTCAAAAAGTTATATATATTTATAAAAAAAAAAATTTAACAAATTTCTGAGAAGACTCAGAATATTTTAAATAAGCTTTATCAAAATAAAAAAATTAAAAAATCGTAATAATAATATTAAATAATCAATTTTGTTTGTTTTTTGTTTGTTTTATTTTCATCTTTTTATTGCCACCGTGGTCGTCCTATGGGCGGCAATGTCGTCATTCCAGATCTTCCGGATGAAATCGTGATATCTTTGTCCGGATGACGACTCGCCGCAGTTACAACCAGCTAGCTGCTAAGCATTGCTGATCGTGGTCTTGCTATGGGCGGCAATGTCGTCATTCCAGATCTTCCGGATGAAATCGCGATATCTTTGTCCGGATGACGACTCGCCGCAGTTACAACCAGCTAGCTGCTAAGCATTGCTGATCGTGGTCTTGCTATGGGCGGCAATGTCGTCATCTCGGTTTCTTTGATTGGTTTAGTTCTATAAAAATGGCGCTTTTTCATGGTTTTATCTTAGTGAACTTTTTCAAAACTTTACAAGAAAATTTTAGAACTTTATCTTTTAAAGAATTAGGTCTTTGCGTATGAGATAGATATTTCGCTGAATAATAAAGATTTTGGTCTTCTTCCATAAATATAAAAAGACCATAATTCTTTCAAAAAGTTATATATATTTATAAAAAAAAAAATTTAACAAATTTCTGAGAAGACTCAGAATATTTTAAATAAGCTTTATCAAAATAAAAAAATTAAAAAATCGTAATAATAATATTAAATAATCAATTTTGTTTGTTTTTTGTTTGTTTTATTTTCATCTTTTTATTGCCACCGTGGTCGTCCTATGGGCGGCAATGTCGTCATTCCAGATCTTCCGGATGAAATCGCGATATCTTTGTCCGGATGACGACTCGCCGCAGTTACAACCAGCCAGCTGCTAAGCATTGCTGATCGTGGTCTTGCTATGGGCGGCAATGTCGTCATTCCAGATCTTCCGGATGAAATCGTGATATCTTTGTCCGGATGACGACTCGCCGCAGTTACAACCAGCTAGCTGCTAAGCATTGCTGATCGTGGTCTTGCTATGGGCGGCAATGTCGTCATTCCAGATCTTCCGGATGAAATCGCGATATCTTTGTCCGGATGACGACTCGCCGCAGTTACAACCAGCTAGCTGCTAAGCATTGCTGATCGTGGTCTTGCTATGGGCGGCAATGTCGTCATTCCAGATCTTCCGGATGAAATCGCGATATCTTTGTCCGGATGACGACTCGCCGCAGTTACAACCAGCTAGCTGCTAAGCATTGCTGATCGTGGTCTTGCTATGGGCGGCAATGTCGTCATTCCAGATCTTCCGGATGAAATCGTGATATCTTTGTCCGGATGACGACTCGCCGCAGTTACAACCAGCTAGCTGCTAAGCATTACTGATCGTGATCATGCTATGGGCGGCAATGTCGTCATCTCGGTTTCTTTGATTGGTTTAGTTCTATAAAAATGGCGCTTTTTCATGGTTTTATCTTAGTGAACTTTTTCAAAACTTTACAAGAAAATTTTAGAACTTTTTGTATGCCTTCTCAATTAACTCAAAAAGTCAGAATAACGAATTTTCCTCAGAAAAAAATGGTGTAACTTTTTCTATAGTTTGTCATTCCGCCATCACTTCATTAATATGTAGGCTACTCATTTTTTTGAAATTAAAAAGTGCATTTTTTTCGATTAATTTTTAGAAATATTCAATAAATTTAAAATATGAAATTGTATACACAATACATATTTATTTTATCTTAATTAGAACACATAATATCTATTATTCACGAACTTTTTTTCAGCATCATTATTTCAAATATCACAAAATCAAGTTTATGTAATTGTGGTTTGGAATAATTTTTAGATTGATATATAGATATGTATAATAATATTTAAATTAAAATATGCTTCCGAAAAGGATTTCTTCCAAAAAAGTTGAAACAAATATTAAAATTGATTTATCACAACTTACAATAGACCTAGAGATATATTTTTGATATATTATATTCTCCATCGTCCAAGCTACAATTTGATATCATTTGTTTATTTCTAACTCTAAAGATAAAGTTTAGTTGAGAATTTATATTGAAAAAGTTGAATTAATAAACGGAATGATTCAATTTCCTATGACGCGAAATGAAATAATAAACGGTCAAGTGTAAAATTTGCTAATAAAAATTATATATTTAAACTATAAATATATCATAGATAATTGATTAAAAATTATTAAATCAAAAGAATGAAAATTCATTGATTTTTCATTCAATTCCTATTGAAATTATAAAAATAAATAAAAATACCATTCAATTTTTTTCAAATTAAAAAAGTCGATTTTAAACTTTATCTTTTATATTTGAAAAATATTTCCTATCAATTATTACTTAATTATATATGCTTTATTTAAATGTACCAAAAAAATAAAAAACTTGTAGAAAGCCTACACATCTTCATTAATGAATTTATAATTTATTAATGAAGTCAAGAATTCAAAATCACTTCATTAATGAATTTATAATTTTTCAAAATCTCTGGAAATATCTTGAAGAAAAAGTGCTCTTGAAATAAAATAAAAAAATATTTAAAAATTAAATGTAATGAAAATTCATTATATATTAATAAATCTTTAATTATTTATATATTAATCAAATAATGCAAATTTTCCAAAAAACTTTAATATTTAGAAAATATTTTCTAGAATTATATCATTCTTTTATCTAAAATATTAATTTGATCATAATTTGGAATTTTTATTTGGTTTACAATGGAAAAAAATGAATAGCATTATTTCATATTAATTGAATAGGGCACTATTGAATTTTATCATTCATCAAAATTATAGGTTCCTATAGACGGATTTTATATTTGAGATTTTAATTAATAATTATTAAATATAATTAGTATAAATATCAATTTTGTTATGAAATATCTTATTTTTTTTATTTTCTGACAGTTTACGAACGGTTAAACCCCCTATTTTGAAAGGTTAGATAAACGTTTATCTTCAATGTCTTTTATCAAAAAATGAAGAATTCAATTTTTTTCAATAACATAATTCAAATTTTCAAAAAGTATTCAATTATAAAATTTACATTTATAAAAAGATAGATCAAAACGGAAAGATAGATATTTTAATCAGACTTGAAAATTGGTTGATTTTCAGAGTCATGACTTGTAACTTCGCACGTAAAGGTTTCACTGAAACGTTCAAGAGAAGGATTCATCCTTTCAATTAATCTCTTTGGAGTGATATTTGGGCATTCGTTTAATATCTTGCACAAATAATATGTGAAAATTCCATGGGATCTTCTTCCTTCTTTTGAATCAGGGTCAGTTGTCTTGTTTACATAAAGAGAAATGACATCAGAGTTATTAGCAACTGATTTGATATCGAAAACAGAACCACCAGATGTACAATCGGAAATAAATACAGCTTTGCAGCGTCCATTATAATTTTCGGAAATTAATTTTCCGAATTCGTTGCAAGATATTGTATTATCTTTGAATTCAATTCCATGGCTGCCATTGACGATTGAATCTCTTCCAGAATAGAATACTGTGAGTTGCTGCAATGTATATTTCAAGAATAATTCAAGGAATTGTGGATATTGTTGGCAATTGCAGTTGTATAGGTAAAAAACTTTGAAACCAAGTCTATGGTGATGAAGTCCAATAAGATAGGCGTCATTCATTGGACCAATCTTTGGATCATGCTTATCATGAGCATAATTGTTGACTAATAAGAAGCAAACTTTTTGAAGGTTTTCAGTTGGGACATCTGAAGGATTTGATTCATTTAAGCACTTTCCAATTCTTTGCAATGATTGGACAAGTTTCTTCTTGTTCGAAACTCTACGGACACGTTGGAATTTCTTGTCTGAAAATTCGTTATTTTTACGATATAATTTGGCGCCACGATGTTCATAATGTGGGTGTTTTTGTTTTCTGTCTGGTTTATCACAGAATGCTGCTGGATCTTCCATTATATTTATTAAATAAAAATGATATGAATCTTAGTTTTTTCTTTGAAAAAAAAAAAATCAAATTTTTTTTCTTCTCAAATTTAATATCTCTGATTTTTTGAATAAAGATAAAAGTGTAAAAAAATAATTTTATCAAAAAAAAAAAATAAATTCTCAATTTTTGAGAGCTTAGAAAATAATCTCTCAAAAAATACTTTATTACAAACTTTGTCTTTCAGGTTGAAAAGTATATTCACTTATGTGTGATATATGAAAACAATAAGTTTCTTATTGGAAAATATAAAGATATTTAAAAAAAGATTTTCACTAACGATTGCAAAAAAAAATAAATGCATAAACATAAAAATTACTTATATATCCCTTATATTTAGACTAATTTAATATATAAATTGAAAAAAATATAATTTTATGTTTTCTTTTGATTTTAAATTTGAAATTTAAATATCTAATATTTTTGTAAAAGGAAATATTATTTCTAATATTATATATGATGAGTTCAAAGATTTAAAAAAACAAATCATAAGATTCAAAATTAATCATTTTTATTTAATGATGAGAAAAATGTGTTTTTAAATACATTTATCGTATTGAGAATTTGAATGAATTATTCTCTATCAAAAAGTGGAGAAAAAAACAAATCATTTTTACGCTTATGAGTGCACTTGAAGACTTAGTTTTTGTTGAAGGAGGTACATTCCAGTCCACATCAAATACAAAATATCCTGATGACTATACAGTCCACAAAGAAACTGTTAAATCATTATACATATCAAAATATCAAGCCACGGTTGCACTATACGAAAAAATAATGGGCAGAAATCCAACAAAATCAACAAACAAAAAATGTCCAGTTGAAAATATTTCTGGATATGATTGTATTAATTTTTGTAATTTATTAAGTGAATCAGAAGGACTCCAAAAGTGTTACTCTTTTAATGGAGAAAAATGGACTTGTGATTTTTCAAAAAATGGTTATCGTATGCCAACTCTTCCAGAATGGGAGTTTGCAGCAATAGGAGGAAAATATAGTAAAGGTTTTAAATATTCTGGAGGAGATGATATCGAAGAAGTAGGATGGTACGATGGAAATTCTGGAAATCATGCTCATGAAGTTGGATTAAAAAAGCCAAATGAACTTGGATTATTTGACATGAGTGGAAATGTTGGTGAAAGATGCTGGAATCCATCATATAAAGGAGAAAATCCGGCACATGTCGGGCGTGGAGGTTGTTGGATTTATTATGAAGGATACTGTGAGCCTAATTATCGATTTGTTACAACTGAAAACTTTTGTGGAGAAGGACTTGGAATTAGATTAGTAAGAAGTGCAAAGTAAATAACAAAAAAGTATTAATGAATATTTTTAATTAGTCTGAAATCATGTTTTTAGACGTACTTAATAGTATTTGTGTTAATGTAGTCAGGTGTAATTTGTTTTGTATTAATTTAAATTTATCAAGATATCAATAGTTGAATTTTGTTTTATTGAAAAATTTTATTTTCAATATTTATTTCAATTTTTTCAATATATTCGATCAAAACTTTCCACATTTTTGAAATGTTTTTTCTGTATCAACAAAAGTATATTTTTAAAAAACAATGTGTAAAAATTCAATAATAAATGAAGTTCTTTATTTTTAGAAATTTTTTATAATAAAACAATGATACGAAATCCAAAAACTTTCCATATGAAATAATGTTTTCAAAAAAACGGTTGATTCATCCCGCCAATTTTTATAAGAAAAATTTATGGAGGAACTTAAGAGAGGAAGTAATTTTCTCAATTGAATTGATTTCATTTTTTTAAATGGAATTTATAATAAAGTATCTTAAAAATGATGATGTTGATGGTTTTGAGCAATCAAAGCATGCTCTCACTAGTCTTGATCCAAACGAAATGTCAAAATTGCCAAATATTTTTTACAGTAATCCAAATTTTATTGCGTATGTTGCATTTTATGGAGCGATGAATTGCTTTTTATCTTTACAAAAACAAGGGGAAAGTGTTGATGATGTTGATGATGAAAATCGCTCCGCTATTCACTTTGCATGCGCAGGTGGAAATTGCAAAATGGTTAATATGCTTATTGAAGATCTCGATCAGTTTCACAATGTTGATTCTCTTGGTCGTTCCCCATTACACTATGCAATAGAATATAATCAAAATTGCATTACTAAATTTTTAGTGGAAAAATATACCTCAGACTTATCTGATTGTTTAGATGCTTCTCTTCTTATAAACAAGAAAGATATTTTTGGTATGACTCCTTTCCATTTATCAGTTGAGAATGAAAACGAAGAAATTGTTGATTATTTGATCGAAAATGGTGCAAATGTTAATCTTTCAGATGCTGATGGTTGTGTTCCAGTTCATATTGCTGCAAAAATTGGTTCATTTCAACTTTTATCCAAACTTATCCAAAAAGGCGCTAAAGCTAACAAAAAATCTAAAAATGGTCGTACGCTCTTTCATTTTGCTGCTTTTAGTGGATCTCCATGGATTATTAACAAAATAATATCAACTTTCAAAGAAGAAGGTGATGTTAAAATAAATATCAATACACCTGATCAATTTGGTCGTATTCCATTACATTATGCTTGTGAACAAGGCTCGGTTTCTGTTGTTGAAGAGTTATTAAAGTTACATTCTGATGTCAATTTACGTGATGTTGATGGTATGTTACCAATTCATTTTGCAGCTATCAAAGGAAATACAGATATCATCCAATTGCTAATAAAGTATAGATCACCTGTTTATGCGAAAGATAGCAATCTTCGAACGCCTTTGCACTTGGCCTGCGAATGCGGATCCTATAAAGCTGTTCGACTGTTATGTAGAAAGTTCAAAAATTTGGTCAATGAAGAAACAAAGAATGGATTAACACCATTACATTCACTTGCAAGCAGCGATTTTGACGTCGATAATGCAGATCTAGTTCATTATCTTGTTTCAAAAGGATCAGATATCAATAAAAAAACTAAATTTGGACAGACTCCTCTCCAGTGCGCGATAGAAAACGGATTTCTCAATACAATTGGTGCACTTGTTGAATCAGGTGCTGATCTTAATATAATGAATAGCAGCAATTCTAAAGGTAATGAAGTATACTATTCTCCAAAGATATCTGCAAGCAGCTCAAGTTTATCATCTGCATTTCAATCACCTTGTTCATCTCCAAATATATCTAGAAGATCGCCAACAAAATCCACTTTTATTTCTCAAGATATGAATCTTGACGAGTTGTTATGAAATTTATTATTATTCCGATAAATGTTTATGTATTGATTAATTTCTTTTGTTTTGTTGTTTATTTTAAAAATGTTTATTGCTTATAAATAGTAAATTATTATTTTCCTCAGAGATTTATGTTGTTTAAATAGCAAATGTATATATATACATTTAAATTAAAGTTGATTTCGTAAACTATTCAATTTTTTTTATCTCTCTAAGAGAGAAACTAATTACCTACGATCAAACTTAACAGCCATCAGAAAGTGATCAGCTGCAATACAATTATATATAAATAAATATAGATATTGCAAAATTAAGTGTCATAAGCATAAAACCAAGCAATGCAGTTTTTTTCAAAATTGTGGAAGATAAGGCAATATTCAAGCTAAAACTTTCAGAACAACTGATGAATATTATCAGAATTTCTAGAATATTGTCAGAATTCGATGAATATGAAGGGTGAACAATCAAATTTTAATAAAGAAATTGCAGCTAGGTTAACTTATAGAGAATTTTTTAGTGATTCATTTGGAATTATTCAAATGATTATAATAGTTTCATTATGGGACTCCTTAATGAAACTGATAATACTTATCAACAAGGACTTACAAGTTTATTACCTATCAATTTTGAAATTAATGTAACACAAGATTCAATTTCAGGAACTTATACTAATGCTTATCAAACTCCAAAGATGGCGTTTATTATTATATTCATCTATTTTAATACTCTTTCAACCAAAAGAGATGTTCTCTTATTTGAATTAGAAATTATGACATAATCTTTAGAGATTAAGATGAATTGTTTTTTCTTTGTATTTTGTCATTCTCATTTATTTTCAATTTACTCAAACACGATGACAAAAGCAAATGTTATTGAATTTATTATTATAAACCATTATCTTGATTAAGAGACACTTCCTCAATATCCATTTACTATTAAAAGGAAAGATAATCAATATATTGTTAAAGAAAGTATTGTTTCTTATGATAAACAGCACAATGGATATTATACTTCTAATAGTAAAAGTTTGCACATATCTTACTTTTAATAATTCTCCGGAATATCAAACGCAAAATCTTTACTATAAGAAGAAATAAAAAAAAGAGAAAACTATAGCTAAACAATTTATTAAAGACCTTAATGGTTTTCTGTCTATTGATCATCTAAATTGAGATAAAACAGATTATCTCATAGAAAATCTTAGATGGTTTTCATATTCTGATGATTTTAAAAATAATTCATCTTGAAATAGAGTTTCATATTAATTAGAAGATGATACACATGAATATTCATTTTTAAATATGTATTATGATTTATAAAATGAAGGAAGATATTTTGGAGAAATTCATTATTAATGTATCATAACGAAGAGGCAAATAAAGGTATGTTTTGCATAAAAATAATGGATTAGGCGAATAGATTCATGCAGACTATCTCAAAAAAAGTAGGATATATAATCGTTTCGACATTAAACATTATTAAAAACTAACTATTATATCCGTTCATGTTTTTAAACAGCTAAACGGATAAAAAAAAATACCAATGGCTGAAACAAAAAAGATTTAATATGAAAATGCTTATAAAATATTTGGATAAGAAATCATTATAGCGAATAATGTAACTGTATCATACTTGAAGAACATTTCAATTTGTTAGAGATAGGTTATCATAATTCAATTAATAACAAATGTGTTAATGCGCCAAATAACATTGTAAAATACAAAGAGCATTGAAAATTTAAAGATATACTGGTTAAAGAACGATATTTCTCATATCATCTTTAAAATTCGATTGAAAAATAATCGAATATTCAATTTTCTTCTCATTTTCTTCCTATCGTGCCACTACTTTTAAAAAAATGAGTAAAAAATTGTCATAAAAACCTTATCAAAAGCCAATCTTCTAATATGTTTTAGATGAACAACACATTTATGTCAAAAATCTAGTCAAATAGTAGGCCTTATTTTTTTTACATCACAAATACTATAAACGTCTTTTTAACGTATTTTTTCATAAAATAACGATTTTTTGATTTGTAGTATCATGGAAACTTTTTGAATGCGAATAAATTTTTTTTTATTTTATGAAGAATCAAAAATAATATTATTCAATTTGAAAAACATTTTACTATTTTATCTTTTTATTTTTAAATTATTTAAAACATTTTTAATATAAAAAAATAATTGTAGATCAAGATAAAAATAAAAAACTAATATCGAGAAAATAACGTATTTACAATTGTAATTACAATTGTAATTTTTAAACGGACAAGTTGTATACAATTGTAAATACAAAAACAAAGGCTTATCAAATAGAATTTTGGAATGAAATATACAATCTACTATTAAAGTAGTTGAGTTTATTATTTGATATTTTTAAATGAAAACAGGGTAAAAAGATTTAAATCTATATGAATTCATATTAATAAGCACATATAAATTAAACATAAACATTGAATTTCATTAAAATGATGTGAAAATGAAAAGCTTAAAATGATAAAAGGTTCAATATATGCTATATTTGGTAAAAATCAGATTAACATTGAAAGATAAGTTAATTATAGGATTCAAATGTTTCATATTTCGCATTTAACCTCTTTTATCATCTTTTAAGTTTGATCGATCTGTTTTTTTGATGGTATATAGACTTTGTCGCTGTGATTGTACTTGAGTATTAGATTGTGTTGGTGAACTAAATGCTGGAATTAAGAAGACTCGTTGTGATGTTTCTACCTGTTTTTTGATTTGTATTTGAGCTTTGCATGATATAAAGATTTTGCCATTTAAAGACGGTTTGAGCAACGTTTGTTATATAAATCTGTTTTGTTCCTTGAATTGCTGTATTGCTTTTAATAAATGGTTATAAAATGCTATATAATTGAGTTTTACATTCATGTATTGTTTTTAAAAAAAGTTTTTTAGCTTTTTCACAAATAAATAAACTGCATTGTTTCTCATGATTACTAATTTTTTCATCATTTTTTCCGCCAAATTGCTCTTACTTACGTTGTTTCTCTCTTAATAAAAGCTTATTTTCAAAATTTTTATCATTATAATCATTATAACTATTAAATAAAATGATATAATGAATCATTGCTTGTTCTCAGGATTCTTTGACAGAGCTTCTTTGAGTTTCGTACAAAATGATTTCAAGTAGAGCTGGGGTTGTTTTCTTTCCTATTACAGCGGATAGTATAAAATCGTATTTCATATTCAAGGTTTTAAAATCTAAGTTCTTCGTTATTTCGTCACTAATTAATTTTCCAAATACTTTGTTAATTTTTTTTTTCAGAGATGCAAAGATCTTTAGATATAAATGTTGAAAAGTGCAACCTTCAGGGATGGGAGCAATACACATATTGTTTTCAAGTGAGGAATTAATTGACTTTTCAGAAATATGTGCTCCATAGGTATCTGCAAAAAGATCTTTTTCCTGATGAAATTAACACTTAAAGACCTATCAGCACAAATTGTTGCTAGGAAAGTAAAACCAGGCTTTGGATTAGTTTTGGTCATAAATAAAAACATTATCAGAATTTATAGGAGGCCATATTCTGAAAAAATAATCAATTTGAACCCAAAAAGATTCATCCCAGTTAGGAATTCTGTTTTTTCAACCTTTTTTTATTTTTTTAAAAAAATTAATTAACTTATTTATATTATAAAATCAATTATTGTACTAATCATGTGTTTAGGTCTCATTTTAAGGTGGAATAGTAGTGAACTACACCTGAGAATCTATTTTATGTTCAAGATTAATTAAATAAATGAACTGAAGAGTGCTCCTACTACGATGGTTGAGGATGAAATGATTGTGCATCGTAGTACTTCTGAATAACAATTTAAACTTGATCATTTAAATTGGTTGATAGTGAATACTCCGGAGAATGCAGGATTCTTGTGATCATCTAGGAGCCATGCTTGTTTTTCATATATCTTTTTGAACCATTATTCTAATATTCTCCGATCAACTTTAAATGTAATGCTAATTCTTATTATAAAAAATGATGCATCTTTGATTATAACACTACCCGATATTTCTAGGTTTTTTCTTTCTTTTATTTAGTTTCGATAGCTTCTCTGGTATATATTCATAATGAAAAACATTTTTTCCTTTTAAAAAACTTCTTTAAATTGTTGATCTATGTGTAAGAAAAAAAAAAGTTTGATTATACTTTTTGAATAAGTAAATGATTAGCCACATTAGGTCAATATTTGAATACTATGATAAAATTCAGCATCTTGAATGAGGAATTCTGAACTTAGGAAAACGATCTAAAAGATATTGAAAACCTGGGCTTGTGCAGGAATGAAAGATAAATTTTGAAGTTTGCTACTTTTGAGAGCATGGGAGCTATGCATGCTCTGGAATGGAAGACAAGCTTCGATGATTCATTCTTTTTGAGAGTATAAAAAATGTTCTTGTGCTGCTCTAAAAGATGATTTTTTGAGTTTGTTAGTTTTAAGAGCCGAGAAGATGTGTTTGTCTTACAATAGAAGATGATTTTTGTAGTTTGTTAATTTTGACAGCTAAGAAGCTGTTCTTGTGTTGTTATAGAAGATGATTTTTTGAGTTTGTTATTTTAAGAGCAGAGAATCTGTGCCTACTCTGGAACGGAAGACATTCTTTGAAGATTATTTGTGTTACTTCACTAGCTCATTCTCTAAAAGAAGAAGAACTAGAGCATGTAATAAAAAGTAGAAAAATCGATGAACCAGCTAGTTTAGCTTGGAAACTGCAATTCATCTAGAAACAAAAATCCGATTGGACTTTTGCAACATCAATTTTGCAGTTCCCAAAGTTCGAGAAATATTGGTTTCCTTATACCATATATTCATACAGTACTTCTGAGCGGAAAGGCTCTCACTAATATCCTGACATTTTAAAAATGTAAAAAATATGCAATGGAATTGATAATAAGATCAATGAATATATGATAAAAGCAATTTTCATTTATATTTTAATAGAATAATGTCAAATCATTATATGCATGATTGCCATATTTCTTTTATAATTTATACTTGTTTTTCTTTTACCGTATATTCATCGATCTTATTATCAATTTCATTGTATTTCTTCGACATTTTTATATATATATATATAAT
>JAPFFF010000344.1:0-25447 GCA_039105265.1 Tritrichomonas musculus | reverse complement strand
TACGTTCTATTGTATCAAAGATTGTATTACGTTGATGGATGGTATGACGAAGTTCAATAACGATTTAGCTGAAGTGTTCACCAAAACCGATAAACCATGGATTGGTATTCATCAATTCATATCCATCTCAGCTGTTGGTTATGATTTCGCTCGTATATATGGTTGTTTCGATGGATGTTATCTATTAAGTGGTAAACCACAGAACTTCATCCAACGTTGTGTCAGTGGTGGTCGTACAATGACAGCTAATAACGAAAAACAGTACATCGTTGGTGTGATCCAAGACTTCGACGCTGTTAGTCTATATCCATCATCTATGTCTGAAATGGATGGAGTCGCTAAAGGTAGACCAAAGGTGATTCCAGATGATTGTACTCATGAACAGTTAATGAATTACGATACATTCTTTATCGAAGTCAACATCAACAAATTATCGTGTAAGTCCAATCGTCCGTATAAGTTCGGTCATGTATTCAAACATAATGAAGCTGGATCCAAAATATTCTGTAATGAAACAGTCGATCATTACTACGTTGATAAGATCACCTTAATGGATTTAATCGAATTCTATGATATTGATTACGAACTCATCCGTGGATACTATTTCGATGAAGGTTTCAACAATAAGATCAATGAGTTCATCAAAACGTTATTCGATCTAAGATTGAAGTACAAGAATGAACATAATCCATTGGAGAAGACGATTAAACTGTTGTTGAACTCCATCTACGGTAAATCAATATTGAAACCAATGAATGATGAAATCAAAGTCGTTAACAAGAAGAATCTTATATCGTATATCTATCGTAACTATAACTTCATCAAAGAAGTATCATTCAATGATTCAACTAAATGTTTCGTTAAGAAGATCAAACCAATCAACAATCACTTCAATCTTCCACAGTTTGGAGCTTCTGTGTTATCATGGAGTAAACACATCATGAATCAAGTGATGTCAACAGCTGAACAACACGGAATCGATATATACTATCAAGATACTGACTCGCTACACTTGAAAGAGTGTGATGTTGATAGATTAGCTGAGATCTATAAAGAAAAGTATGGTCGTGATTTGATCGGTAAACAGATGACACAGTTTCATTGTGATTTCGATTCATTTCCAGGTGCTACTGGTCAGATACATTCACGTAAGTTGATCGCTCTCGGTAAGAAATCATATCTCGATATACTCGAAGATGAAACCGGAAACACTGGTTATCACATACGTATGAAAGGTGTGAGTCGACAATGTATACTCAATAAGTGTAAACGAATGAATATTACAGTTGAAGAGTTATACGAACGATTATACAATGGTGAATCAATCACATTTGATCTCACTGATGGTTGTAACTGTTTTCGTAAGACGAAGTGTTTCCAACAAATCACATTACCACAGTTTCTTCGTAAAGTTCAATTCTAAGTCAAACGATTATTTTTATTCTACCGAAATGTCTGTCGAAATCAAACCAACCGTCAAAAGCTTCGTCGAAACCATTCATCCAATCAACACTGATAAACTCTATGTGTATCTCGATAGTAAGATCTATCCAAACGAGTTCGGTATCAGTGTTCGTCCATTACTCGTCAAATACGGATCAACTGTTATAGACATGTCCAAGATGATCGACATGTTTGGTAAGGTTCCATACATCACAGTGAAAGAGAATCGTTTTCGATCAGTATATAGAGATCCAATGTTGATGACAATCGATTTGAAACCAAAACAATACAAAGACAACAATTATTATCAATACTTCATCGATAAACTATGTTTACACTCCGAATTGAAGAGATATGAAGTGATCTACAACAAAGCTCATAAAGTCATCAGTGAATATAAACAAACGATCACTAAGAGTCAATCAGTTGATGATTTCCGTGAGATTGATAAAGATGACGAACCAATCTAAATGTATTCATTCTATTTTTGATTCCGATTGATGACTTTTCATGAAATTCATCGTTCACAGTCACTCATAATCGATCAGAATCACTCATGAATCACTTCAATGGTTAATGGGTTACAATTAACCCGATATATCCCCCTTATAGTAACCTATATAATTTTGATCCATTTTGATCCATTTTCGATACATTTCGACTATTATAACACGTTCACCAGAAACGCTATCAATCACATTCTAATCAATTATTTTATCGCTAATTCAAATGATCGCTGAAACATCAACAACAATCAACGGACTTGACTTCGCTGATGAATCATCACGTAAGTTACTCTTCAACCCATCACTCATGATCATCGGAACTGAACAGATCATGGAGAAGTACAATACCAACTCCAATAACAATCAATTGAAAGAGTGGTATACTAAACGATCACAGATCAAAAACGATCTCTTCAACAGAACACTCGATACGAAGTGTACTCGTGATAGAAACACTAAGAGTGTTGAAGATGTAGTCAATGTGTTCAATTCAATACCATCTCTGTTGTCATTCGCGAGATCCAAACCGATTATTCCAGAGTTCGATGAGATCCTTGTTAAACCAACTGATACAGCTGAGATCAAAAAGTTCATTCGTAAAGTCAACTATGAGATGATTGGTTATCATTGTAATCATAAAGTGATGAACGAACAGTGTGATCAAGTGTTCAAAAACATATCCGATCTATATCACAGTAAAGAGTATGTCGAGTATGAGTCATTCATTGATAGACTCTCAAAATTGATACATCAGATCCGATCGAAAGATAGTTATGGTAAAGACTTTCATGATGGTGAACTATATTACATACCATTGAATCATGAGATTAAACACATCATCGATAACGTCATCAAGATGAATGGATCCATAACAGCTTATAACGCTAAGACCAATCCTGAATGTAGCCGATGTAAATCAACTGTACGTAAATACGAGTACTCATTACGTGAGATTGAACGTATGAGATCAGAGATTCAACAAATCATATCTAAACCGGCTGAGTCTAAATACGATATCAGAGAGTTTCTGATGAAGAACTATCAAACCGTTGATAGAGTTCCGTTAAGAGATGTCAAAGATAGATACAAACAAGAGTTCAATGTGAGTCTCAAGTTCGCTGATTTAATCGAAAAGATCGAGTCAACGAAGCTATTCAAGATCACTAACGTTCATAACATCAAGTACATGAATCGACTATAAATGAGTTATTTTTGGATAAAATCATATAGGTTACTATAAGGGGTACATATCGGGTTAATTGTAACCCATTAACCATTGAAGTGATTCATGAGTGATTCTGATCATTATCGAACTCATCCGTCAACATTTATACGATACGAATCTACTGATTCATCCATCAACGTTCATGTTCAATACTAATATTTTATTTTCAACGCAAATGACTATCAATACCGACATCTTCAACGAAACAGACGTAATCAAATCATTACGATCCAAACAATCAGACGAATTAGTCACTGACGACAACAATGTCAACGAACTACTCGCTGATGAACCATCCACTCCATCCAAATCCAATCGTGGACGTAAACGTAAATACGCTACTGATGAAGAGAGAATCATCGCTAGACGATTACAACAAAAACAATACCGTGAACGAAAGAAACAAGAGTTAGCTGAGTTACGCGCGTTGAAAGCTCGTCTCGACGCTGAATCCAAATCAAACGAGTAAATCCATTAATGTAATTTCATTTTTGGATTATCACATGGTTTAACTTTAATGGTAACGAACATCGGACTGGCTAACACTACTGGTTGATACTGGAAGTCGACTAGTTGTAGATCGATTTGTTTGAATGAATCTATGTTAACGATATTTTTGATTGGTTTACCATAGGTTTCGAAGTTCTGGATGATTGGTGTATCTGTGTCGATGATATGATCGATACTTGCTATGACTGATGGTGTGTATTCGATGTCACCGATATTAGATTGAATAGCTTGACCCTGTTTCGATACCAGATATAGTTTATTCGCATAGTCTCTAATCGGTCTCTCAGCTATAATCAATTCATTAGCTGGATATACCTTATTGAGTTTCATGTTGTATAGTCCAGTGACTAATCCAGCGCGATGATCAATTCGTGTGAATTTGAATTCATTCATTAACGGAGTAATCAGTGTTCGACCTCTACTTCCATCACCATCAGCGTTAACTCCGACATCGATATAATTATCAGCACCATTCCATTTGAGTATACTATTCGCATCTTTCTTACTAACGTTGAACAGATCTAGACACTCCAATTTATGTTTTTGAGTGTAACCCCAATCATCTTCATATTCGAATTCGATTACATCATCATCTGTCGTTATCAATAGATCTCTCGTGTTTATCGAAGCGACATGATATTCAATGTACTCACAATTCCATGGTATGTTAATGTTTGCTTGTAAATGACTGTAGTCCGGTCCGGTACTTTGTAACGATAACAGCATTTTATGTTAAATAAAATGATTACCCCATTAGCTGTGCGTGCAATGGCATTGAAAGATCGCGGTTACAAAATCAAAGTCAGAGACGATGAATTGAAGATCACCAAAGACAGTAAAGTTGATGATGTTCGTATCAATTGTATCTACACCAAGAACGAAATCGATGAGCTTATTAAAAACACCAAATCAGAGATTAATGATAACTCACTATTCGAACTCCGTGAATCCGATCAACTGTATCTATATAAACCGTCATTGATTACTCAATCAAGTAAGTACTATGAGATGATATGGAATATCGATCCGAACTATGAAATTCCATTACAGTTAGAATTCGAATTCAAAGACTATCTGTTTGGTCATACATGGTCATTGATATGGGATGGTCATTCATGGACCGGAAACAACGTCGTGAACCTATCATTCAATAAACAGTCGACCGTTAGAAACAACAATGGAAGTCCAGCGATAGTAGTTCGTCACAATGATTACATCGCTAAATGGATCCGCTGTTTCGTAGATACCGTCAAAGACTCGGACAACTATGCTACTATACTATCCAAATACGTTACAAACTGGAGAGTAATGTACGCTGATGGAACCATCATCAATGTATCTGATGATAACGTTAAACTCGGTGAATCACCACATTATGACAACATCGATGTTCAACAATTCGGTGTTAAAGTATCTAACGACGTATCCAGTAAGAACATGTTGTACGTACTAGCTGATATCAATATCAACGGTTTTGTAACTCCATTGAAGTGGGATCTGAACATAACTACTCCAATCAACCTTCATTATCTGAATACTCGTGACAACAACCCTGTTATAGAGTCATTCACGTACATCCGCGAAGTCAAACACTCGAACAAGTCTATACCAGAAGAGAATACCAATAACGACATTCACATCTATATCGAGAAAGAGTATTTCGAACAGAAACCAGATACCGCTGATGAAACGTACAATCCATTCGATATCATGATCACTCAACAGTTCTATGAAGTCAAACCAGATCCACGTAACTGTACTACCATCACCACTGATAATAACATCTACTCATCGAAGATCATATGGGCTGATAACATCATGACAATGCGTAGAGATCTGAACGTAGTTGGTGGTACCGTTGACGTACTTGCATATGACTACTCAGTGTTACGTGCTATCATCAATGGTATCCAAGAACAACTTCGATTACAAGCTGCGTATAACGAGTACATTGATTCCATTCGTAAAGGTTTAGCGATTGCTAGTGACATAATCACGATACTTTCAGGTGCAGTGAATATGGTTAAAGATCTATCAACTCTATCCATGACAGGTGAGAACATGAACATCAACACATATCGAACTGAAGACTTTACATTCCCTGGAATGGGTGGATCGAATGATGATTACCCCGGCGGTAAACAACCGATTAGTGGTAAATTCCTCCTCGATATGGATACTAGCGCTGCTGGTCAAGTACTGAAACGATTCATTCCAACACAGACAGAGATTCCAGCAGCTACATCATCGTTAACTGCTACTGATTTGGTACTAAACGCGATGAACTCGTTAACTCAGATCGGTACTACAACCACGACATTAATTGCTGGTGGATTAACATTAGATCGAGTACCGGAAATGATTGATGGTGTAAGAGTTATTCAACAATCGATACAAACTATTACTGATTCAGTTCGTGAATTGCGTCGTAGATGGAGAGAACATCGCGATAACACCATTGTTGATCACACAGTCGAAAACACTGATGAGATGGAACTAGATGATTTAGATGATGAAACACCAACAACGAGATTAACTCATGATACAACCACTAACGCTGGATCTGGATTTGGTGATCATAATCTGGAATCATTATCGGATCTCACTGATGAAGAGTTGTTAGCGTTGAACTCATCTGATGTCCATGTTGATCAGATCGGTAATGATCTCATACTCATAACGAGTGTAACTACTGGTGAAGTGGTTTATATCAGAAGACGTGATCATGTTCAATCAATAACGACTCCAGAACGTAAGTAGTGATGGTTGTTCCGTTCGAAGGTCAAATAGAAATTCACTCATGACCGACACCACTGCCCTAATTTAGAAGGTCATCTTACTATTTTTGAATTAACCCTAACTGATACTCATAACTAGGAATAAGTGGTCAGCATCATAGGGCCACATTGATGTTCACTTATGATCACTCATGACCGACACCACTGCCCTAATTTAGAAGGTCATCTTACTATTTTTGAATTAACCCTAACTGATACTCATAACTAGGAATAAGTGGTCAGCATCATAGGGCCACATTGATGTTCACTTATGATCACTCATGACCGCCACTATTGCCCTAGTTTAGAAGGTCATCTAACTATTTTTGAATTGACCCTAACTGATACTCATAACTAGGAATAAGTGGTCAGTATCATGGGGTTATATAGATGTTCACTTATGACTGCCACTATTGCCCTAGTTTTGAAGGCCCCTATCTATTTTTGCATTTATGCATTCGCATTGACCCCAAAAATAAACCTATTTTTAAATTTGAATATTGATTTTTTTATCACCACCAAATGGAATCATCCACAACCCATTTCAAGGTCTACGAATACATCAACACATTGATTTCCCTATCATCAAAGCCTGATGAATTCTCAAAATGTAATTTTGCAATATTATGTGACAAGTTCCCATTCAGTTTGAAGAAATCGCTTTACCTTGCGAGGGTCCTATATGTATCACTACAGACTAATACCGAAACCATTAGATTCTACCCAGATAAGCTCAAGGAGATGAACCTTGAGAACATATATTTGACATCCAACAGTAGACGTAAATTGAGTATCAACATGCATGAGTTCTTCGTAAATGGGAATACCGAAAAACATGAATTCAAGGAATGCCCGTATTACAACTATTCGATTGAGAAAACTAATATAAACACCAAGGATCTCATTGGTAAATTACGTGAAAAATACAATATTGTGGAACCTGATGTATTCATTGGTCAACATCAAGATTTGGTATTGGAAGCAGACCCTGATATTGATTTTGTCTAAATCTTACTATATATAACTTGCATATCGTGTTCAACAGTGTTCACCAATATGAAATCATGTCCAGATAAGGTTTTATATTTTTGCCACAACTCTTCAAATTCGCAAGGAATGCTCACCTGCTGATATATGTAATTGAGTTTCTGTCGTGAGAACCCATTGAATATGAAGAATGAGGTACAATTATTTTTGTAATCAGTTGGAACACCCTTGAAGAACTGGATGTTGATGTAAACGATTGAATTCTTATGACGCAACTGTGTTATATAGTTTGTGAAGTATGATGATTTCAACAGCTTACTCTTAATGAAATCCTCACAAAGGATTATCGTGTTGAGTGGTATATTAGGTTTCCCAAGTTTGTTGATATGAAGGAACTCAAACATTTGCTGCAATTTAGTATCGTCTAATGTAATCTTCCCAACTGAGCTATATTTGTTATACAACTCTTTCCATAAATCGAGTTCCTTCAAATACCGTTCAGCATTACTATCAGCGACAACCTCAATGGGCAAGTTGATGAGTTCACGTTGAGATTCAAATGTGGAATCATTTATAATACCATTTTTGCTCACATAGACTATCATATGAAATGGGTTATTTTTGAGTCTACTCATTTGAATGATATCACGAATAACTGTGTGACTCTTACCTTTGCCTTGAGAAGCTACCAGTATGTTCAAAGTATTGTACCAAGCATATATTCCGTTAGCGATTGGTCTTATGGATGCATTCGTGATTCTATCCCTATTCTTGGAATAGGCCTCACTCATAGCTTCATCAACATCAAACCTCTTGGAAACCGGTTGCTGCTTCTGGAACATAGAACGCAGTTCCTGCTCAAATGTGTCAAAATCTATTGGCTCTCCACTGGAACTGTCTGATAATTCGATAGATGTATAATCAAAAAGAGTTGGCTGCAGGCGTTTATAATACAACATTTAATCAAAAATAAAGCTTTTCAGGCGTATAATGTGCGTCTCAGCTCATCGGTCAACTCAGGTGGTTCATCCTCTGCAGTAAACGATACCAATATTAGTAGTTCAATTATGTTGGTCGCTAGTATCAATCCTAATAATATATTCATGATGATCTCGCTTGCAAGTGACATTTATGAAAATTTAAATACAAATTTTGAGTGATATTGAGTGTCTTATGAGCTCGGTCCATACATGGTTATATCCATATTTCAATTCATTGGATACCCCATTTTTGGATACCAATATCTTATCAATCTTCATGTACTTCGAATTTGAAACACAGCCCGTACACCCACTGTCCTCATTTATAACCAACTCAACCTTGTCAGCCTTAGTGAGTATTTTAATGAGCTCCATCAATGTGTTGCTATGGCACACAAGATAGTTGTTCATCCTCAATGGATTCGTTTCATAGATACTCAGCAATATCTCGAGGAATTTATTTTTGGTATCCAAGTCCTCACCATCAAGTTCTATTGAACGTTCTAGAGGAGGATTGTTTATTGGAGCAACTGATGGATATGCACCAGTTGTCGAGGGTGTAGTAAAATTTGCATTCTGGGTGCCATTTTGAGGATATCCCCCTTCAGTATATCCCATTTGAGGTTGCACTTGAGGTTGCATCTGTGGAACTTGAGGATAATCCCCTTCAGTATAAGCTACTGGTTGTACAGGTGGAGGTCTATTCGCAGCAATCTTAATATTCACATTCTGCTCCTGTTTAACACTAGCATCGTTTTCACTTGATAGAATTCTAGCCTTATGGAGAGTCATTTCCAAAGTACAAAAATATTTTTACCCCTAATGCTATATTTCTTAAGCCATTTCTGGGTCAACTTGTGAGCCAGCTGGTGATTCATCATCAACATATTCAAGACCATCGAGTGAGAGCTTAAAGTATGTGTCTCTACATAAACAGAGTTGTACAGGTGGTGGTCTAACAACAGCTCCACTTGGTTCAATAATATTATAATATGTATCATTATTGCCAGTGAATATTGGTTGACCATTGACTTGAATTTGGATATTACCTTTGCCACCATCTAAGCCATCATAACAGTATCCAGCAGATGCTCTCTCAGTTTGGACATTGAATACAAATGATGTGGCATCACTCAATGTATTCTTATATCTATTTCCATCAACATCATTCTTGGGCATAGTGAAGCTATCCTCAAATTCCTTAGTACATTGGAGTGTGATGCTATCCAAATCGCCAGCTGTTAGTTGACTCTCGAAGAATCTAGCACCAATGGTACTAACATTCTCATCTGGGAAGTTCTTACCACCAATATTCAAATAACAATTTTGGTAAACGGGATTCTCAAATACGGTCAAATCGTTGTGATGCTTGGGGAACAATAATGACATGCTTGTGACATTTATTAATGGGATATTCAATGTAGATTTGATTCCATTGGATGCAGCAGCAATTGGGAATGCATGATAATCTACCTTTTGGGATGGAATTATCAGTCCTTCACGTAATATGGATTCGATACCCGCACGAGTGGCTTCACAAACACCATATCCTTGCATGTTGGATTTACATAAAGTGATAGTCATTCGGTTAACGGTGAGAGTTGCCGGTTGCGATTCATATTTAAGTTCATTATTCTCTTCAACGATTTCAATTGTCATATAGTCTTCAATAGTACCTGTGTAATCGGGATTATGGCGTGCAATCTCCTTTAAATTCATAGTCTTCTTAATACCGAATTTCTCATATTCCTCATCTGTAAATTCGAAAGTGATTTCAATTGGTGTATCATTAACTGGAGTTCCATGTTCGGCACAAATATTGTACTTAAATTTGATTGTATTATCGAATACCCCTGGTATAAGTGCTTCATTACCAATTTGCGTAAATTGCCTCTTGAGTTTACCACGAGCCTTGATCTCACGCAATTGCTCCAACTGCTTCATTGTAATATGATCATCATCTTCCAAGAATGCCTTTGCTTCAGCAACCGTATATGGATCAATAACTGCCCATACAAGACCTGCTGGACTGACTTGGAATCTAATAGATAAATCACCAATGATTCCATTGGGGAATAAATCGAATGCCTGCAATGCAAGCAAGTCATCAAATGGTATATTCAAATCGAATTCAGTAGTGGTCTTCCCATTGGCTTTGAAATCATTGAGATTAACATAAACACCTGCATGAGTTTGACTATAATTTGAAACATTCTCCCATAAGCTGTGAACGAATCTGCGGCGTTTCTTCTCGGTTTCTGGTTTCAAAACTGAGTATAGGAAGCCCTCACGAATGCATTCATTTTGCTGATATCCAACATTGACATTGTTATGGAGAATCTCCAGCCTGTCGAATAATTGGTTCGAGGACTTGAATCCCACAAACAATTTGTAGAGGTTATCAGGATCTTCAATCAATTGTAATTTAGCAGTATCGGTGTTCAATTGCAAATCAAGTTTGATGTGGAATGTGAGGAAACCTTTATCAACATCACTAATAAAGTGGTCGGGGTGCGTTAATGAAATCTGTGAGTACTGACCTTGATGGAATGGTGCTGGTTGGTCATGGCAATCAACAGTTCTAAATGAGAAGCTTCTGGTACCATCATTGGTATTAATAATGTTTCTCATCTTCTGGAATGTCTCCATAACATTACCAGCCTCGTACATCAAGTTGTGAGCTCTTTCGTTCCTATATTTCATTTGTACCTTGGAAAAAACCAGGAAATCACATTTTTTTATATACCAAATGGGCATTGGTATCTTCAGGAAGATAAAAGATGGATTCCGCAAAGTGGGATCTACACTCAGGAATGTCGCGCAGAGAGTTGTTGATAAGCTACCTACAGTTGTCAATGTTGGTAGACAAATCATTGATAGGGTCAAACCAATTGCAGGATTGATACCTGGTGCAGGTGGACTACTTGATACAATTGATAGAGGTTTGGGAACGGTTGGTAAGGCTGGTGAAATAGGTAAATCCATATTGGATAAAGTTTAATCATCACCAAATATCCACATACATATGAATTTATTTTTGCCTGTTTTGAAATGAATACAGATAATGTGAAACATTTAGCCCAATGCGATATTAAGGTCATAAACGATAATAAGCTGGAGCAGCGTACGTTCAACTCAGTAGAGGAGTTCGACCTGTTCTACCAGAAGTACAAAGATATGTTCAATGAGAAGACCACCAATTATCTCAATAAAACCTACAAAATTATCACCCCTGAGTGTGAGTACAGGATTACCAAACGCACCGGCAAGGATGGCTCCAATAATGTGTTTCTCAAGAAAATCTCTAAGCAAGCCGATAACGATAACCTCGTGGAGATCCAATTTGCAAACATTCGAGCTGACATAAATGTATTGCAGTCATCATTAGATTCGTATTCCAAACGGATTACCACTTTGGAGAACACCATTGGCATGATCACTACAAAAATAAATCAGCTCACCAATACTGTGAATGAATGTACTGATGCTGTGAACAACCTCCTAAGACATTAAATTTTTGAATTATTTGGGACTACCTGGTGATTGAGCGAGTGGTGTATCGCTGATGATGTTGATTTAATAACTGGGTCATGTATAATACACCCCTTATCTTCATATTTTTGGATTGTAGGTTTGGTACAACTCATGGTTCGCATATTTCGCATGTGGCGTTCCAGGTGATTGAAATACGTAAGCCCATTAGAATCTTTTAATACACGGCGTTCCTCATAAGACATTTAATCTTGAAAAAACACTTTTTTTCGTATCTAAATGACTGAATTGAGTGAATACAAGAAAGAGATTCCAGAGTTGAAGCGCATCAAGCATGATCTCAAGGAGAAGTGCTATTTGTATAAGGGTCATCTCAATAACATCAAAGGTGGCATGCTGGGTAGCAATGGTCTTGCCGTTCGTGAATCACTGATTGAAGATATTAATAGTTTGAAGGAAAAGGTTGCCAAACTCGAGAATGAGTTAGCTGAATTATCAAGCGATAACCATTAAATTCCCAGGGTCGTAATATTGCTAGGATGTATTCCATACTCCCGATTGAGACCATTATTTTTGCACATTAAATGATGCACAAGCTCTCAGTCCCACAGGGGATGACTGATAACAAGAAATCATTCAAGATATTCGATAATGAGTACAAGTCATTGCTCAAGTACCCATTCAAATCTAAAATATCAAAATTGGACCCATCACTGTTTATCGTCAACCCCGAGTATCATCATGAACCATTCGTTAAGGACTTCAAATTGAAACCATGTAATTCTTATTCAAAACCGGATTTCTCATTTGAACCTGGCTGCTGGGAGGTCGATTTGATGTTTGTGAAGTACACTACGAAGGAACATGGAATACCTCCTGGTTATAAATTGGTACCCCATGAAACCATTTACCTCATCATGGTGAATGTCAACACGCGATATCTAATTGTGGAACCGCTTAAGGACAAACTAGCTGATACCATTAAGGATGCATACGCCAAAATCATTCTCGATAAATATGATGACTTCAAATTTAATACCATCAAATGTGATGGTGAAAATAATCTACTAAAAGTGCTTGATGTGGCAAATCAAACTGATGAAAATAGGGAAATAGCCAATGGCACTAAAAATGTGCTATTCAATAAAAATGCACTGATCGTTAATAAATCCAAACATAGCAACTCTCACAAAATCGTTGATGCAACCATTAGGACACTCCGCAATGCATTCGGTTTAGATAATCGTCGAATTGGAGACCCTTTCCTGATGCAACAGATGGTCCACTACTATAACAACACACCGCATCGTTCTCTACGAATGCCCAATCCCAATTATCGAGATGATGAGTATTATGACCAGTATCTGGCTAAAGAGCCTAAGTGGATATACTATACACCCAATCAAATGCAGCACAACCCTGATTTGGAATGGAGATACATCAGGGATTGCCAACGGAGGCTACGTCGAATCAAAAATAATATGCAAATGGATGGTCTACTGAGCTATCACAAGGGTAATATCATATTGATCCATTACGATACATCCAAAACTGAGAAGAAGCATGAGAAGCAGAGGCGTGTGTTCAATGAGATTGCTGAATTCATAAGATACCATAATGGGAACGTCGAATGCAAATTGCTGAACCCATATCGTAGATTCCAGTTGAATGCTGATAAGCAAGCAGGAACTGCGTTCTATGTGCCGTATATCAAAACCAAAACTGGTCGAACGCCAATGACTGATGATGAGCGAGCTACTATAACAATCCCCATCATGTACACCCGATTCGTGGCACCCAATTATGAATCACTAGGTGAAGACTATAAGCAGTACTTTGCTATCTAATAAATGCCAAAGCGCTATTTCCATACGCAAACCACCGAATTTACATTACCTGAGGATTTCATATATAGTCGCAACAAGAAATACATCGTAGTGCAGTATGTAGGGGCTATCGTAAATAAGACCATAATCGGTGATTTAATGGTACACTCAGACATTGTTGAATTCGACCCATACTGCGACCACTTCATAATGTTAGCCAACAGGCGGCAAACTAAGTATCGCAAATATGAGATGCTCAACAGGACCAAGCGGGATTTCAAAATATGGTTCACAGACCTGTATGGCAATGAGATAAAACCTGATGCATTCGTGCTATCATGCTTGCTAATATATTGAATATAGAATGCAGTTCGCTAGCGCTCGGCAATGAAATTGCTTCCTGCTTGGGTTACCGAATAAGCCTCTAAATGAGTTTATTTTTGGGTAAATGAATGATGACTACTTTGAGGTTTATACATTGAAACCAGGTCAATATCGTGAATTAAAATATTCAAAATATTTATCAGCGGTATACCTTGATGTCGATAAATCTACTAAATTATATTTCCCACGTGATTTAGTTCCACCACCAGTCGTTCATGACTACACGATTGATAAAAATGGAGCTACATTCACAATGACATCACATGAAAAAGTTCCTACATACATATGGGAATCTAGATATGTGCCATCAGCGAATGACTTTTGTATGATACTAGTTCGAGGACCCAATAATCATAAACTTTATCCAAAATCGTATATCGCCTATCACAGAAATATTTTCAAGGAAACTGTTCTTGCAAACACAACTAAAAGACCTGGTGATTATGTTATAGGGTTTGAGATAGCGGTTTATTCAAATCATTTGCTTCTACCAGAAATATATTGTTTTGAACAAGATCCTTTATACCCGTCAAACCAGACAGCTCAACAAGATAGTCGTCCAAAACCCATTCAATTTTCATTCTCAAGCGATGAAGTTTTTAGTAAGTCTCCACCTAGTAAAAATATTTTGGTTAATAATGGGACTGCCCCATTTGAGAAAAAAACTAAGGATTGGTATCATGAACACACATCATATCACCCTCGACAAAAACTTATATGTAATGATTACACGGATGAGGCTAGTGAGAGTAGTGATAATGAACAAAATACATATGACCCGCATGAAGCTGAGTATAGGGATTATCAGGTGAGAAATCAAAATAAAATTAGTCCAAGTGGTGTATATATGTCTACCGATAAGAGACCAGGTACGAAGTCCGTTGTTGCTCGAAAAACAAATGGTTCACTCCAAGAATATCGAGTTGGGAAACGTGCGATGACTGATATACGACGCAAGCAGTCATATAAATATCAAAAATATCAGGGTGACGCTCAAACTCTCAATCCTAGAAGTACATATGACTCGCAGAGTGGTTACTCGCAGAGGCTCGACACTAGGAGCGATGATGAGTATTCTAGTGAATCAAATGTTGATGATGATTATGCTCCACGAAGTAGTTCACGTAGACAGCACAGTCTGTATCGTAATGGACTTAGAGACAGGACTCGTGAGCAGGAATCACAAGATAACTCCAATACTAGAACACCTGAGCAGAAGGTACTTCGTACTTCATCTAGAAAGCATTCCAGTTCAGTGAAGACATCGCAGTCTGTGAAATTTGGTAAATCATTTAAACCATATCGGGAGAAATTCACACCACAATTCAAGGGGAATACCATGGACACCACATTTGAGTATGAGAGTAGTCGTGAGTATGGAACACTTCCTGAATATAGTGAGCAGGAGCTAAGTTCTCAATATGAGGAGGAGGAGCCTGAACGTGAACCTGAACCCCAACCACCTCGTAGGCATAAACGCAATGCAAAAATAATATCCAAACCCAGCCAAAAGCGTGAGAATTTCTTTGACCGATTCAAGCAATAGTATATACCTATTGTTGACCACCATATACGATTTCAAATCGACTTGCACTCGCTTTCCTAGCATCCCTAGCCTCCTTATTTTTGGCTTTCATCTCAAGGTATCCGCTTTTCGCTCCATAGAATTCATAGTCAATCAACTGGTTGATGTTGTCAATAAATGAATCACGAACTTCCTTCACCGCGATTGGAGAACTGGTATTTACGTATATAAGTAGATTTTCAAATGCTGCAGGTGTTCGCTTGCCTTGATCATCAGTTCGAGGTACGGTTCCCTCATCGAAAGTGGTATTAAATCCCCATAGGAATACTATTTGTTCAATCTGTTCTAGCATTTCGAGAATTTCATCAGGTATTTCCGCATCCTTTAGAGCACCAGTCTTGCGGTCAGCTACTTGGTCAATGAGTTTAATCCATTCCTCGATCATGGGACCAACTATCTGCATATACTCCGACTTATGAGTGCTCTTCCAATTGGACCAGCTTGGGTAGTTGAATGACTTGTCATTATGCCTTTGCTCTATAGTACTTTTCGCAGGGAGGTCGAAGTAGTAAATATATATGGCGTTGCATACGGCTAGGAAATTGGTCAACTTCTTGAGTTCGAGCCAATCTTGAAGTTTATCCTGGCCCCAGAATACATTCCATATATGCGAGAACAGGGATGCCCAATAGCTGTTAGGTGATAAGCGCTTGCTCATACGTGCCTTTCCAATACCGGATTCACCATATGCCTTTTCTAGAGTAGTCAATGCCACGGATTTAGTCAATTTATATTCACCACGCTCCCAATCGACCTTGGTAATATCCTTATCGAATTGCTCCTTGAGCCATACATTGAATGGCTTGGCTTGACGCTTAGCCTTTGTATCACAAATGGTTTTCCAGGCCTTCTTATAGGGTGATGCATGAACTAATTTGTATCCGTTGACAATAGCTGGAATGCCGCGTTTGTCAACCAATACGATATCATCAACCTTGTCACCATTGAGGTCTGTAATACGATTTCCTAATGGGTCGTTGGAATTGGTTGGTAATAATCTGTACTTGGGAACTCCAGTTTCATCGAGGTGGTTCATACAATACTCCTTTGCGGTATCACGTGCTGCAGCTGATGGAATGTACTTAACCCGGTAATTGCCGTTTATAATCATATCTAGGAAGTTCTTCTTGAAGGTTGATGAATCGCCTGTGAGTGAGAGATTGCCGAATTGGCCTAAACGACCTTTGACATTCTCATAGTCTTTGCCATTGCGTCTACCTACGGTAGCACTTGGTGGTTCAACCTCTTGCATAACATATTCATATGCATTATCTTCATTGAATCTGGATATTGGTTTGAATGGCGATTTTTGTATTTGTTGGGTGAATTTTAGATTAGGTTTACTAACGTGTTTGACAGGTGTCCTAATATATTCATATCGTGTTGGTCTATCGTTGTTGTTATCATCAACACCCGGTGCTTGGACATTACCATCATCATCATCATCGCTAACCTCTGCTGGTGGTGCTGCTGCTGGTGGTGGTTGCTTTTTAGTATTTGGACGCTTCGGAGATTTATAGCTCATGAGTACTTTAGGTGTAAAAAAAATGTCATTATTTGCATACTCGCAATTGGCATCTCTTTGGACATCAGCTTGGGATTCCGATTCACCATCCACCTCCTCGAAAGGGGGTCCGATGGGTATACCGGTAATCACACCTTTATTGTATAGGAAATGTTCAGTATAGAACAGAGTGGATTTTCAATAAAAGCGGCCACTATCGACGAGTTACTGATTGAATACATCAAAAGGTATGCATGTATGTGCCATAATGGGTCCAATGGCTCGAATATAACTGGTCCCAACCAGGAGCAAATCAAGGAACTCATTACGAGTACAGTTGGTGAGCATCTCGAAAAATATGCATTAGCCAAGGACCTTGAGTCATATGCTTTGCAAACCCAGCTATTCGACTATGTGAAAACCGAGGATTTCAATACGGAGATGCTGAAGTATGCGCTATCTAAGGACTTGCAATCGTATGCCAGTAGTGCAGATGTGGAGAATGCCATTGGGGAATTACGTGATTACATCGTCAAAAACTGTGCACTATCCCTGAGAACATCGTTACGAGTGATTCATTGAGTACTGCTTTGGAACCATATGCGAAGACTCAGGACTTACCAGATATGTCCGAGTATGTGAAGACTCAGGACTTACCAGATATGACCAAGTATGCACTCGCTGAAGATATCCCGGAGATACCCACTGATTTGGTTAATGGATCTACACTGAGTACTGCATTGAGTACTGCGTTGGAACCGTATGCGAAGCTTGCGAACTTAAGTGAGTACGCTCTCAAAACGGATATCCCTGAGATCCCCACTGATTTGGTTAATGAATCTGCGTTGAGTACTGTGTTGGAACCATATGCGAAGACCCAGGACTTACCAGATATGACCGAGTACGCGAAGCTTGCGAACTTAAGTGAGTATGCTCTCAAAACAGATATACCAAAAGAGTATTTCACTGATATCGGTGGAGAGGTTTATATCAAAGACCCAAACAACATCCTGACATTGGGTGGAGCAAATCAGACAAGTAGTGATGCACCTCTCATGGTCATGAAACCAAATCATTCTCGAAATAGTAGAATATTTAGCATTGGCAATCAACTGGATAGTTCGAATGAGCGATGGTTAGATTTTGATATTGATGCAAACAGTGATACAGCGACCATCAAATACAATGAAATAACTGCATTGGAGATTACTCGATCAAAAGTTTGTGTTATGAATGCATGTGACGTAGACGGTAATGCCTATGCAAAAACCCAGGACTTACCAGATATGACCAAGTATGCACTCACAACAGATATCCCAGCACCAGTTGACTTGACACCATATTATACTAGTGCCCAGGCTGATGAGAAGTTCGTTGATAAAGATGAATTGGCTTTTGAATTAGATAAGTATGTTCCCAAAGAAGGTAATTCAACTATTAAAGGTACATTGTCAATATTAGATACAAATACTACAGAATCAGATTTTAAAACCTTGTTAATAGCAGGCATAGGTACAAATGAAAATGAAGCCGCAACTTTCGGTTTTTATATTGGTTCAGGTGTTTTAGGTGTTGCAGGTTGTGAAAATATTATTGGTTGGGATATAGAACATACCATTTTTCATAATAACGTTTTTATAACATATGGTGATTTAGAAATAGATGGTGTAGATGCAGATTGTTTAAAGGTATATCAAGGAAATCCAAATTTATATGAATCGAACATAATTCTTGGTCTTAATTCCGCAAAATGTGCAAAAATACAATATTATAATCAAGGTAATTTAGCTCGTTATAGAGTAATATTGAATAATTCAAACGCGTTTTCTTATGAAGTTTCTCCATCAGGAAGAAATACAACAATTGATTCAAATTTACATGTTAACGGTAAGATAACATCCAATGGTTCAACTACCATCACCCACTACTCCCCAATCGAGTCATCGGTTAACACCATCACCGATTTCGTCATTGGAGCTCCAGTATATATGACCGGTAAGGTGTATCATCGTGAGGATTCGAAATGGGTCCCTAGCACTGAAGCTGACACCACTGATTGCATATGTAGTGTGAAGACCACTGGTACCTGGAAGGAGTATGTTGGTATATGCGTGAGAATCGATGAAGCCAATGGTTGTATCACATTCGCCACTCATGGGGATTACATGGTTAAGGTTGAGGACTCCTCATGCTATTCCATTGGGGATGAGGTATTCATTGATAACGCTGATAATAAACTGAAGATACTCACTGGTGAGACCGCGATAACCTCAAAAATAAATCGTATGACCGTGGGTATCATAACTGGTATCATCAACGGATCCACATTAGCTGTATTCAAATCATAATGTAGGTCGCAGCAATTTTGCTGTCACCCAAATTTAGAGCATAATATAGTCCCCTGATGTGAGTCCATGGATGAATGGTGCACAGGATTGGTTCTCGAGGACAATCATTTTGGTGTGAGTCCCGGTGAGAGCATTCTTGTTTACCGTGATCTTGGACATCGTCATCTCACTGATTTTGCTCTGGATTTTGGTATTGCGAGTCATTTGCAGATTGATATTTTTGCCAACCTTCACACCACCATTGTCGATGATGTCCTTGTAATCATCACTTGTAATATGGTTTTTCTTGAGGGAGACCCCCTTGAGTTTGAGTGCCTTGGTTATAGCGCCACTATTAAATATGGTGTAGCACTTGGGGGCTAACGCAATCATATTCTCACCATATTTCTCAATGCAGAGACCCAATATTTTCTTCTCATCAGCGATTGTATTTATATTGGGATTCGGCATGAACTTATATATGTTCTCATCATAGAATGCTCTATTCTTGATGATGTATTTGAACTCTTGATCGGACCCCTTGGATTCATCACCAGCAACCGCAAAATATGCACTATCGGTGTCTCCCTCTATGAAATGAAATCGTTCCACATCAAGGCACTTGTACATGAAATCGTATATGAATGTGAGATACCAGAATTTGGCATTATCTAGTGTCCAGAATGACTCCTGAAGGCAAGTCGTACATTTGAAGCTCTTTGGGTTCATTTGGAGTAGGTAGTTGTCATCACTCAATTTGATCCCACTAACATAGTTATCGTAGATGATATTCTGGAAGGTCTTATCACGTGAACATATTTTTATTTTAGAGAACTTCTCAGTGTTCATCCCATCGTATCCATATGAACCATTCATGCTAATCTTGTAGAACTTTTCATTGCCGGATACAGCTCCAGAAATGATATCCTGACGACGTTTCATGAACTCACTAACAAATGGGTTGAATCCACGATGAGCTTCGTATTTGGTGAGACTTTTGATATCTTCGATGACAAGCCCATGGTCGAGTAGGAACCAGAGATAATAATTTGAGAATGTTTGATAGGTACCCATCGTATCGACACACATAGTTAGCTTTCGTTCAGTTTTATCAGCGGATGGGAGTTTGTTGTGAGTCATGTAGTTGTGCATGTATGAACCAATGGTTGTTTCATCGTTCGTGATATCAAAATTGCGAAATACTGGTGGGAAATTGATGAAGTTATTGATTTTAGATACTGGGCATTTCAATATGACCTCCGCTTTGAACAAATATTTAGGATGCTTTCGTAAATTCCGGCTGTTGATGATATGCATACATGAGTTATAGGTTTTCATATTTTTGGTACCATTGTTATAAACATCGAATCTCTCCAACATGGAACCTGGCATATACATAACCCCTCCGTGATATGGATTGAAATCATGTTTGGTTGAACTGAATGCTGATGGGTATAAGCTATTGAAATCAACTCCAACAATGTGAGTCATAGTGTGAGGGGTATCATATGAGATTACCTTGTGGTCAACGGCGTTGTATCTAAAACGATTTATATTAGTGTGACCCTTGATGTTGACACGATGCATGACATTGGATAGACCTCCAGTGATGTTGTTCCGTAAGCTATAATATTCCTGTTCATCATTGATGAGTGTTGGGAGATGCATCATCTTGCAATATTTCTTCAGTTGAATTCGTAGTTTGGTTATATTGGGGTCATCACGGCTGCGAAGTCTGTTGCATTCCGCACAAGCGAGTTTACAGTTGCTGAGTTCATGACCGATATCGTTATTGATTCTATCGAGGGTAGGCTTATTGGTCCACGTGAAGTGTTCACCACAGAGATGACACTTACCGGTATCAGGATTGTTGTACATTTTCATGAATTCATCAAACTGCTCCTCGCAAACACATTTATCGAGGTTCCTGGGAGAGTCCTTATGGGATTGATTATATTTGACATCCTGGTTATAGTAGTTCTCACATTTGAATCTCCACCACTTGAGATTTGGTTTGAAAGTATTCGATGGGTTTTGTATAGAGTATTCAGTATTGGGATCAAATTCCTTATACGCAAGTGCATACTTGATACAAGATGCATTCTTACTCAACGAGAGATTCGATATGAGATCAACGTTGTACTGAGCATTGAGGGTTATCAAGTTATCAATGGGTTTAATCATCATCTCAACATCATTATCATTGTATGCCAACAGGTAATCCCATCGGGTTTTATAATTTTTGGCATCCTCGAGATATAGTTTGTAATCATCTGGTGTCAATGGATTCTTTTGGTTGAGGTAGCTGTAGAATGCTTCATATTCAAAGGGCTCCGTTTGTGAGAGAACCTCATTGTAGTTCTCAGTATTGATAGCTTCATATGGGAACACACCTTTACTGCTATTTGCAACTCCCCCAAAGTCTACACCAAATTGTCGTAATGTACCTCCAGCAACGAATGATTGTGCATCGATGAATCTCAACTTGGTGTCGTATTTTGAGGACTTCAATATGAACTGCTTCAATGATGATGCGGTACCGATGATACTGTTGGGCTCGACACTCCAGAAATCGTAATTGAGATACTGCTTGAATAGGTTACTATCGAATCTACTCGAATTGAACCCAAATACGGTTATCACATTCAAGTTGCGATCGATTTTATTAAGAGTATCAATTGGTTGATTAATAAAGGTTTTCATATATTGAACCTTATCGTGATACACTTGCTGGGATTGTTCAAACAACCACTCAATCCATTCGATGATGAACTCAGTTGAATCTCTTAATGAGAAGTGTTGTGTGTAGCAACCAGATTGCGACTTGACACATGATGATACGCTAAGGGGAATCAGTCGAGAGTTGATAGTTGTTGATGAACCAATAGATGTATTCACAGGTTGTTCAACAGTTTCGAAATCATAAGTGATGTAATATATGTTGGGTTTCCATTCGAGACCATATGCTAAACAATATTCGTACACCGGATTGTTGAGTATATGTGGACAATATGGTAATGGCTCACGATTAGGTATGAATTGTTTTCGAAATACCCCGTCACAATTATCAACATGATTCTTGAAGCGATTCATATTGTGATGACCGTAATGTGCATATGAACCACACTTTGGGCAGATATGAATGTTGGTCAACTTTTCAGCATCCTTGATATACATTATGTGAATGATTCGATTTTGAGTGAACAGTAATGCAGATTTCCTTAATGAATTGTCACTATTATATTTCCATTGATCCTGAAGATTATAAACCTTGAGTTCTACATTGTACTCATAGATGTCAATATTCAAATGATGCTTTTCAGCAGATACCTTCATAGCTTCAATTGATGTACCCGGATAGTTGTTCAGGAAGTCGATTGCAGCTTGAGATGGTTTAGTTGAATACACTATATTGTGTTCCTCACATATAAGTTTCCTAGCTGCTTTCGTACGATTCTTAGTATTACAATGATATTTGGGGTTAACTAGATGATCATCGAGACATGCAGCAAGAAATCGATACCAACATAGATTGTCATCGACGTTGTCTGTGATGATGAATCTATTATTTTTGATTTCAGGAGGTAATTCTTTGATAGGTCCACTAACCTTGACCATTCGAGATACCGTGAATGAAACTGTGCCTACGAGAATCAACTTGGTGCTCGATGTTGAGGTTTCATATGAGTGCAGTACTGATTCAATATAGTACTTCATGATATCAAGTGATTGCTCATCACGAACCACAATTGGGGTAGCAGATTTATAGTTATTCCAAGTGATTTCCCTAGCTGTATATTGGAATGTGTCAGTCTCAGCACTGGAGGACTCAAATACACCCGAGAGTTGGAAATAGATTTTGAATGGTTTCACCTCACGTTCATAAACTTGTTGCAAGCCATCATATATACTGTTCAATGAGGATATCGAGTTGAAGTAGTATATGTATATAGGCTCGAAGGTATCAATATCCGTGTGTTCATTGTAATCATTATCAGCATATTTGGCATATTTTTGCCAAGCCTCTACAGCCTTATCGTAGTCCTCAGGTAAGTTCACCATGAGGAAATCATTGTGTTTCGATTTGAATTCATGACCGAACTCGCCAAGGTACTCGAATATTTCATTATTTTCAGGATCCTTGGGAAGACCATCAATATCAGTGCTACCATCAATAATACGAGCTAGTTTTATAACTTTAGACCTGTTTTTGAGTATATCTTGTATTTCAGCTCTATCGAGATATTCGGGATAATATTTGTTGAAATATGAATATACTTTACGTTCATCATCTAATTGCTGTTGGAACTCATCTTGGGTATTCATATGTTGAAGTACATCAATGGGGTCATTAATTTTGTAATCAGCTCTATTGAATTTATTGAAGTAATCATTATCCAGTTTGTCATTCAATCTCTTTATATATGAAGGCTGCTCATCATACCGAATTGGTTTCTTATGGGTTGTGGGAGGTGGAAGTATTGGTGGATACTCATTTTCACGAATCAATTTTTGAGCTTCCTGCAAAGCACATTTTGCAACATCAATATTATATTGTATTTGGCGTTCCCTTCGATCATTTTCAAGTTTTTGTTGAAACTTATCTTGAGTATTCATATGTTGAAGTACATCAATGGGTTCATTAATTTTGTAATCAGCTCTATTGAATTTATTGAAGTAATCATTATCATCTGCAAGGCGTTCAGCCCTCAGTTGTCCAAAGAATGTATCAAAATGAGATTCTTGGAGTATACCATTGGGATTGAAACCTGTGCGAGCTACAAATGAGTTATAATTTAGGTACTTCGTGAGTTTGCTCAGTTGAGCAACAAATGTAGTGTTGGTTGGGATGTTACCACCGAACTCATTGTTGATGATATTGATATAATTTTTGATAGTCCATGAAGGAATTGCACCAAAATTCTTATTCGAGATACAACTCATTTGCCCAAACGTAAAAATATAAAATTGTAATCGGTAAAAATATTGATTAAACATTATTTTTGAATTTTGGCTAGAAATCGATTGTATCAATCTCAACTTCGGGGGTTAGAGTCGTTTCACTAGGAGGAACATTTATAGTCATATGGGTGTTGAGTAGTTTTTGGGTCATATACATGGAGATACTTAAATTTAGGTTATCGAATATTAGTTTACGCAATAGGGATATACGTTTATGAGGTTCCACGTTGGATACTGCATCGATTACATCCTTTGATGAGACATATTGGATCAATCGGTCGTGATCCTTAATATCCAAAAACTTGCTTCGATTGAATATATGGGTTCGATTTAAGCGAGAATGGGGATGTTCAATAGATGGTTCGCTCACACTCAACAAAGTTGTCTCAGGAGGTGAGTCGCTTCGAACGAAATTCTTAGGCTGTACCGTTGTGCTTGGATTAGGAGATGGCTGTTTATGGTTCATACGTTTAATCAAATGCTTGACATCTTGGCACAAATCGGTGATACCATTTAAAATTTTTAATAGTATATCAGTGTCAATTTCCATTTATACAAAATAAAATATTATTTTAACAAATTTAGGTTACTGGTGGAATGTGATTGGTAGTAAGAGAGTCCCTTTAGTATGACCTTCAGTACAACCTTCAGTACAACCTTTAGGATAACCTTTAGTATGACCTTTCGTAGTAAGTACCCCTAGCCTTCAAAACTAGGGCAATAGTGGCAGTCATAAGTGAACATCTATATAACCCCATGATACTGACCACTTATTCCTAGTTATGAGTATCAGTTAGGGTCAATTCAAAAATAGTTAGATGACCTTCTAAACTAGGGCAATAGTGGCGGTCATGAGTGATCATAAGTGAACATCAATGTGGCCCTATGATGCTGACCACTTATTCCTAGTTATGAGTATCAGTTAGGGTTAATTCAAAA